>JAWPHD010005946.1:0-153181 GCA_037043455.1 Cyrtodaria siliqua
ATGTGTTTTCAAACGAATGTATGCGAAAGACTGTTTATGTACATGATAACAAAGAAAAATTAGTCCATATCTCATGCGTTTTCAAGACTATGTTAAAATGAACGATCCGAACACGGAGAATGTCAAACTTTACTACTTTCCTTTTTACCCACAGGCAACGATGGATACAGAGGCCAGCCAACCTATAAATCAGCCGCAATTTCGAGGAGTCAAAGAAGATATGAGCGACGAGGAGGGTGAATGTCACGACGAGGTTAGTATATTAAATAGTAGGCTATGAGAGTTGACGGACTTTGAGGGTGTTTATACTACTGATCTGTTACTATAGCAACCAGTAGGTTCATACGATACGTATGAGAGAAATGAACTTGGATGTTTTACAGCGAACCAACACAAACATGTAATGAATAAACATTCCAGGACCACCCTCTGTTAACATCGAAACAAAAATACGCAAAACTACGCATAATGGGCCTAGAACCTTCTTACCCGCAGAACTGCAGGTTGCTCCACATTTTTCGCTGGAGCAACGAACACTGGATTTACGACCACTCAGTTAGCACAAGAAACAATACAGTGGTGATGATGAAGGCCTTTAAGTAATATGATATATACATGAGCATGCATACGGATGCGGGGTTGGGGTGGGGGTGATTTTACTTCTCTGACAGAATAAGCCATGGAAACCACACGCGGTTAACGTTATGTCAATCCGCAAACAAACCCTACTAAGTATATGCGTAATGTTATGCTATATTTATATTAATCGACAAAATGCCTTACTGGATCTGTCAAACGACATATACATGTATTACACCCTGCCCGTTATTCATGTGTCTATAGATGGACACTTCAACCACATGGTACGCACTGCCCGTTATTTCACATGTCTATAAATGAACCTTATATTTCACCCACGTGATAGACCCTGCCCGTTATTTCACGTGTCTATAGATGGACACCATGTATTCCACCCACATGCTCTGCCTGTTATTTCACATGCCTAGAAATGGACGCCTTTTACACGTGTTTAAAGGACAGGACACCTTATTTTGACCACGTTCTATACTATGAACGTGCTTTGCACGTCTTAAAATAGACACTTTGTTCCACAATGATGGCATGGATTTGCCAGTTTCTAGAACTTTACACATTATTGAAGCCACGTTCTATATCCTTGATGGAGTTGGCAATGAGTTTAAATAACTGATATGTTCAATGACAATCCAATCTAACTACCGCGGTAATTGGATACTCGTGAATTAATTGACTGTGACATAATTTATCGGTATTTGTTTACAACGTAAACATGTGGGGGGTCAAACAAGGGATGGCAGATTTAAATGTTTTTTTAAATTGTATCAACACGCATATCATCGGAAACGTAATCCAATATGTGGTGATGAAGCAGAATTTCGGAAGTTCGCGCACGTTTTAATAGTTTAAAGGGACACATGGCAATCTTGAATATTTTATTAAGCATTAAAATATCCCTCTCGATTTATTAATTCAGTATCATTTTGACTTTAAACATGCTGGCATATAATTAAATAAAATTTTGAGTTTTCATTTTCACAGAGATTTAACTATATTATTGGTATTATTAACTATATTATTAACTATATTATTATATACTATCAACAGTTAGTAACATGCAAAAACAATTCGCTTTATACTATTCTTATAATTATTATTAATGATTGAACAAACGCAAGTTATGTAGAAAAACTAACGGGACGCCGCGAGTTTTTCAAAAAAAAGAAAAGATTGCCATGTGTCCCTTTAAAGTCTCGTCACAGAACAATATTATTCACAATATAACAATTGATAAAATATAACTGTGCCTTTCTTTGTAGATTCTTTGTAGAATTACAAGAGACTAGATAATTATGAAATATACATATGTTAAAATATTGAGCACTTGATCTTGAACAGCCGTGATATCTGAATCACAGCCAAAGCAGTATGCCCAGTAGACATTTTATACAGATATGTCATAGTAAACTATCAACTGCTTTAATTTATCACATTATTTTCCCAGAATATAGAAAATAAAGAGTTTTATTATTAAACATTAATATGTATATACATAACTGAGCGACCGGTGCTTATCTTGACATGTTATCTAAAAAGTACTTAAAATAGAAAAAATAAAAATTGAGGTAGAAAATCGAATGAAATCTTAAAATATTTTTAAAAAATCGGGTAACAACCCAGATCAGATCTGGAGTGTACTGATTAGCACCGACTTCTAAACGTCGTTATAAAACCTTCGTCCTCATATAATAATGATTGCATTATTGAAATAAAAAAATATGCTGATTTGAATAAACAGGAAGCTTACCAGCTAAGTAAAAAACAAACAAAAAACAACAAACAAACAAATAACAACAAAAAAACGAAACAAAACACAATAATTGAATTGAATTGGGGTACACAACAACAACACATAGTTAAGAATATAAACATAAGCATAGGACATTCTATAACAGCATGCATCTCGTTCACAACGTTGTGAATACAAAATGGACAAAAACGCTCCCTTTCTGCAATATTTTCATATCGTCCTAATTCGACTCTCCTCGGTGCCACACCCAAAATGCAGCTCGAGTTGAGTGTCGAGTTCGTTAAAGGCACACATGACAGTCTTGAAGTGTTGATCAAGCAGTGGAATTAGCGTCTCCATTTATTTAGGATCATTTTGACTTTAAAGGGAGTACATCATGATTTTTCTAGAAATATCTTAAATTATAAAAATGTTCCAATTCATGATAAAACACTTATATTCATCAAAATATGATGTTGGAACCATATTGTTAAGGTTTAAACTTCGAATACACCATATAGCTAGGACAGAATCGGGCATAAAATGCTGAAATTAACCCTGGTGCGTAACCTAGGATAGCACGTATTGCTGTACAGAATGAATTTCCTTGTAACTAAGTGGTCATTTTTAGGATCATTCATTATGTTTAGGCGCTTTAAAATAAAAAATATCACTGTTTGTCAACTTTAAGTCGGATCCCTAGACCCCTTTGAAAAGCCTGATGTACTCCCTTTAAACCTGCTTGCATATAATTGAATAAAAGTCTAGGTTACATTTTTTCATCTTATTCTACCATAGGTCTAAATATATTATTGGTGGAAAATATTCAACATTTAATGAATAATATGCAAAAAAAGTTAGCTTTATACTATTCTCATAATTAATATTAATGATTGAACAAATGCAAGATATGTAGAAAAACTAACTGTACGCCGTGGGTTTTAAAAACTCAAAGATTGCCATATGTCCCTTTAAACTTTATTCTTTCTACCCGTCCGCTCGACGCTATTAGAGAGACACTAAATAACAAGTCGTATTTTGATTGGCGATAGACAACATTTTAATCAAGGTCAAATGAGACAGACTGGGCGAGTGGGAAAAACTATATCCTAACCGTATTTGTAAGTTCGAGCAGTCCCGGTGGGATCGCGTCACTCCTGTAGGGTTTTGTTTATGTCCATATGCAACATACAGACCGAATGATGTGGTTGTTGGTACATAGTGTAAAAGCGGTCCGGGTGGGATATTGCCAATAATGTGTTAATTTGTGTACACGTTGATTACAGCTTGATAACATGCAGATCATGGGGATCGGAATGTCACATTCATCTTGTGTATTTATTTATATCGCCCGTATAATCAGACACTATGCAGTAGGTCCCACTAACAAGGCCAAGGCACGACTGTCGCAGATTGCCCAGAGAGCTTACATTTATCATAACATATCGTTCTGTGTATTGCATACAAATATACATATATATATATATATCAACAAAAGATAAAAAGATAATCGACTTATTTTTAAGCTTATCGGTATATGTGTAACATATATAGCAATGGTACACATGATTAACTACTTATTCCTAAACTGGGGTTTTTCTCTAAGAATTGGATAATAAAATCAGTGGAAATTCGAGGGGTGTATGCGAAACTATTGCAACATTGTTCATGATTGTAAACAAAGAACACTGTACGCTAGTTTCTCGTAGAGCCCTCGAAATGTAAGGTTGATTGGGAAATGACAACTTGCAAATACAATCAAAGAAATGAAGATTGTTTACGACTGTTTATAATTTGTCTATGTATTCATTTTATTTATGGTACGTGTTTATATTATGGTTACACTTTGTTTTACTTTGTTTAATAGAACCTTTTATTTTTTCTGTACAAATATGTCATGGGTTCAATTCACCGCCGGGCCATGCCAAATAATTCATAAACATGGTCCTAGTAGCGCCCTTGCTTGCCGTTCAGCATCTAGGTGTCAATCTACTCTGGTTGGAGTATCGTGTCATTTGTCTACGGCGTGGTACTCCAGTGTGACAGCACTACGAAACTGAGCATTGAACTCCCTGCTACAAGTAGACACCATTGTGATATGACTGTAATATGGTTTAAAGCAACGTTAAAACACACACACACACACACACACACACACACACAGACAGACAGACAGACACAGACAGACAGACAGACACACACACACACACACACACACACACACACACACACACACAGACAGACAAGTCGAAGCCACGTGTACGCTTGGGTCGGATAAGAAAATCGGACCTTGAAAAAAGACAAATAAATCGGCATTTTTTTTTAAATTGCCCTTGCTCGGCAGCCCGTTTATAATACGATAAACACTATTTTATTGGCAATGCTTTCGAACGAACTGTTTTGGGGGCTATTGCCAACATGCAAAGAGCCTTATGCAATTTACCTTTACTTATGTCGTATCACCACTGACCAAACACAGTTCAAGCCAAAGTTTAATCGCACTCTTGATCCAGATCATATATTTGTTGTCTATTGTATCCAAAGAGAAATGTTGAAAGTTAAAAGAAAGGTTTGAGATACTTAACTGGTAATCGCCGATCAGTTTTAAGCAGATTAGATTTGAAATGTATTTAAATTAAACACACTTAAAGATGTGTATGACTGCATACGTGAATGATATTGGCCTTATGGAGCCTCAATTTAACGTGTTATTCTAAATTATATAAAAAAACACACAATAAAGATGAAGTATATTTTTCAGGTGAAGTATTGTTTATTAAACATTTCTAAATGTATGACGTCTCATTGTAGCAGTAATGATTATTAAATAATTTTCAATGTGTATACGAAACAAATCTCAAGTTGTATGACAAATGAGGACTACCTAGGAGATCATTTCTTCTCCCAGCTGTTACAAAACTGCATTAATCATTTGTAATTAACCGTATCATATATATCTGCAATATCTGTTTTCTATTATACTTATCAAGAGCCTCGATGATGATTTTAAATATTCTTATACATATCTCATATATTTATGTATATGTGAATTGAGTGAATAAAAGATATTGTATTGTATGACCAATATAGAAAACAGCAACACTATGACGGATTCAGTTAGAGTTATCAAACTGTGGCTACTCACTAAAACATACAGTTTCGCAATTGAATAATGTTGTCAGTTTAATTTGATAGTGATGATATGTTATACCTATATTTAGTTTATTAAGTATAATGTACTAATATTGGTACTTAAAGGGACACATGGCAATCTTGCTTTTTTAAAACCTCGCCGCGTCCCGTTAGTTTTTCTACAAAAATAGCATTTGCTCAGTCATTAATATTATTTATAAGAATAGTATAAAGCAAATTGTTTTTGCATATTTACTAACTGTTGAATATATTTTACTAATAATGTATTCATTATGGTAGAATAACGAAGAAAACTTGAAAACTTAAAATTGTATTTAAATATCAGTTTTAAAGTCAAAGTAATACATAGAGAGGCTAAATCTAATGCTTGTTAAAGGCTTCACAGAACAGAACATATATTTTATTTAACGTGTACATACGCACATCGTCATTTATACATACATAAATACATAAGTCACATGATTCTACAAACATTTACATTTTATACCAATAGTTTGAGCAATAGATATACACCAAACAACTATTACATGAGGATGAAAGATGAACACATTTTTTTTAAATTTCTTACAGATAAAGCTTTTCTTAAATATAGCTTTCCTTAAATATTTTGCTAAATTAGTAATACTATTATTATCTTGTGTCTGAAGTAATTTACACATGCTTGGTCTTTTATAAAAATATGTACAAGTGCAGTTCAATATTGACGATATCTCATTTCTAGGCAGTATATTTCTAGTATATCGACCAGTTTGTATTCTTAAAAGTGTGTGTGTAGTTCTAAGTTTTCGTCCCTACGCCAGTGGAGGAGAATCCCTCACTGGGACGGTACAAGAAACATTACATTAATTAACTTAATCTTCTTGCGTATCATTACATAAACGATACTTTAATTTGAATTCATCATTGTTTTACTACATCGTTAAAATACAATAAACGTAAAGGTAAAGGACGCCGCGAGTTTCAAACACAACCAAGATTGCCTTGTCTTCCATAACAGCTATATAGTTAGTAAAATACAGTTCATAACAACAATTAAATTAAATTATGGGTAAATGCAAATGTATTTAATGATAAAAACAGTTTTAAGTAAATGGACATTTTCACAACAACGCCGATGATGTTATGCAATGTTTTTTCAGAAATTCCACATAAACTGTATACATATACTGAAACGCAAAAGAAACGCAACTCAGGAATTTCCGCTATAGCCTATATACTACTCAAAATTTGCTAAGGATTACTTTTATTCTTCCATATAATTTTATTTTAAATTAATTCACAATAACGATTTTAATTTCATTGATACTTCAACAATTCCACATTTTGAATCAAGTCATGAGATCACATGACCATACACTGCCCTAAATAATTTCCTGTAAAATAGAAATAATGGTATTTATTTCAGCAAGACATTATTTAGACAGCAAAAAAGTGATCCTTAGCAAATTTTGAGTAGTATATTTTATGTACAATATGCTGATGTTTATCGAATGGTACATGGCTACGTAAGACCTTTCCTTTCGGAAAAAAATACTAGAACAACACATAATACAGCAAATAGTATTCCTTCAAAGATTCGTTATTGACAGAGTACGCGTTTGGCTCAAGCATGTGAGCAAACTTAGGATGCAACATTTTGCAAACTCTTTTCGTTAAAAACTGAACTGGCTCAATTTTTCAAAGAGGAACTTCAACATTTATGAATTTCTTGTTACAAGGTGTAGTGTGATTAAAACGTCTACAACATCACAGTTGTGTCCTTCCTCTAATTAACTTTTTTTTTACAAAACATCTTGGGATTTATTTGGAATATTATGTGGAATTAAGTGTGCATTATATACAATATATAGCGGAAATTCCCGAGTTGCATTTCTTTTGCGTTACAGTATATATATAGAGAATATTATGTCAGTGCCTTTTACTATCAAGTTTATTAGGCGAGGCTTAGAAAACGAAGAATGGCGAGGCTCCGAGCCATTCTTTGTTTTCGTGCCGAGCCTAATAAACTTGATAATAAAAGGCACTGACATAATATTCTATTTATCATGTAGATTATCCACATTTTCTGTATGAATTACTATTATTACCTATTTCTCAGAATGTTACGCTTATCGAGGACGTCGCCATGTTGTTGTTTTTTGACGTCAGGCAACGTTACGTGCATGACGTCAGGTAACGTTACGTACAATAAACGCCGAGGGATTCCGCATTGATTTGCTCTATTGGTCAGTGCCCATTAAAGCAAAATGTATTAGGTCACCCCTTTATTAGGCAGAAAAGTGCATATCTGCATGATAAATCATAGTCTTACCCACGTTGTTTTCTATTTTATCTTATTATAGAAGGGCATATTGAAAGACTCATTTATGTTGTTTTTTTTTCACTTTAAGCAGCTGGCAATGTGAAGTGAGTTTGTTTCATGCTTTTATTTTAAACAGGAATAGCAAATATTTAATACAGAGATATTTATCCTTTTTACAGAAGGCGGATTCGTCTAGTGAAGAATCAGACGATAGTGATGTTGACGACTACTGCTGTGAAATGACCCCTAAACAGACACGGGTATATATATATTACATGTTTGGTTGTTTAGATGGCGTTTTACGTCATTTTCAGCAAATATTAGGCTATATATGACTGTCGATTATTTTGATGTGGAGACAGATCATCCATCTTTTCCTGGGTAGAACTAGCACTGTATAACTTCTACCATCCGTAAGAATCGACACTTTCTCACAAGTCGAGCTTCCAGTGGGATTTGAACCCGGTTTACCAACAATTGATCAGCTACTTGTATTTGACGATTAACAAAAAAAGACTATCCATTTTTTGTAAGTAGTGAAATCTGAAGCTTTAAGACATTTATATTGGCTGTATGCCTAGATGATTACATTTTCAATCGAAACTAATGTCCACGTTGCACCATGTAATGCAAAGTAAATGATCGGCATATGGCCTGATCTAACCAAACAAATATTGTTCAGTCATGCTGAATAAAGTAATGGTGTCGGTATTACGATACATACATAGAGGATATATACAAAATGGTTCTCCTAACACCTTTAAAGTGATGTACTATTTACGGAGCGTCATTTTCAACACAAGTAAGGTTATATATGACGGTCGATTATTTTTGGTGGAGGCAGACCACCCGCTTTTCCTGGGTAGAACCAGTACGGTACACCTCCCGCCATTCGTAAGAATCGCTTACAATTCGAGCTCCCTGTGGGATTCGAACCCGCAGCGGTGAGAGGCGAAGGTTTACAACGCAACGTCTTAACCATTCGGCCACGGAGCGTCAGACCTTCATATCAGTATAACTACGCACGTGTGAACATATTCTCACTTTTTAATGAACTCAAACTGTGTTTGTCACTCAAAAATAAATGCTAACATGAGTTGCATAATTATCAGTGTTCATTAGACGTAACCTCGCACGTACTGTTTGCCCCCTAACCGCTGTGGGTTCGAACCCTCATGGGCCTAGGAATCTTTATGTGAATGAGCTATCCAACTTGCGGAACGTCGGTGGTTCTACCCAGGTGCACGACCGTGCACGAAAATTGCCCGGAGGGGCACCTGGGGTCTTCCTTATCCTGGAAAGTCGCCATATGACCTTAGCTGTTGGCGCGACTATAAAATCCAATCCAATCAATTCAATACACACCTGATGTCATTTAAACAAAGATTACACACATTCATGCACTTTCCCTGCGCGATATTCATACTATCTGTTACCTTATTTAAAATAAGTATCTTACTTGAACAGTTGGGATTATAAGCATTAAATGTGTTCCATGGAGTTTATGCATGACCTTCGGACTCATCAGACCCGTAGCCAGCCCTAAAATTTAACCGAGGTGAATCTCTTTGCTAGCCGGGTCTGAGTACATCGCCCACGGAAATTCTTTTTTTATTTCTACGTGCGATTTTCTGCATTTAAATGCAGTCAAATCTTCAGGTTATAGTTAAGACAACTATATTTAAAACTATTTTCATGATTTTATTTGATATTTGATATTTAAATGCCTTGTTTGGCACCTTCCAAATATTTTGTCGAGGCCACTGCGTCCTCGGTGTGCCTCTGTCTAGTTACGGGCCAGGGCCCGGTTTTTATGAAACAACTTACGACAATTTTGATAGTAAGTTAATTTCTTAAATTATTTACTTTGATTTACAATTCATAAATGAACGCGATTTCATTTCGTTTTCTTATGTTTTCTTATACATTTGATATTTCTGCACATAATGGACGCATAATTGTCTACATTGAATGCTTAGGTGCACAAATGTGAACAGTTTTAAAATTTGAGACTGATCATAAGATGTTTAATAAAACGGGACCCTGGTCCGTAACTACACAGAGGCACATTAAACATTTTTTTAACGTTTTATTAAATATTTTACGATAAGTCTCAAATTTTAAAACTGTTCACATGTTTGCACCTAAGCCTTTAATGTAGACAATTGTGTGTGCACGTAGTGCAGAAAAGAAAATGAAATGAAATCACGTTTATTTGAAAAGTGTAATTTATAGTGAAACATTTAAGAAATTGATTTAGGATCAAAATGGTCGTAAGTTGTCTGGGCCCCGTTTTATTTTATTAAGTCTCAAATTTTAAAACTTTTCACATTTTTGCACCTAAGCATTCAATGACGACAATTATGTTTGCATTATGTATAGAAATATCAAAAATATAAGAAACTAAGAAATCGCGTTCATTTGTGAATTGTAAATTAAAGTAAAGAATTTAAGAAATTAACTCGCGATCAAAATTGTCGTAAGTGGTTTCATAAAACCGGACCCTGGATTTTATTCAATTTATGCGTGAATCGGCACAGTTTATACATGCATACCTTACATAAACATTAATATAAGCCAATAATACATACAATAATGATACATACATTCTCTTCTACCTTTCAGTCCAATTCGTGTACATACATTAACAGTGCTATCATGAACTCAACATGGTACAATGGCCATCATGACTGGCAACAACTGAAACTACAACCATTTTCTAAATAAATATGTGTAATCTTTCAACTGACCACGACTGTTTTAAATATGTGACAGATATCACGAAACTACTACCCATTTTCTAAATTAAAACGGGGCCCAATGAGTCAATTGAAAGTCGTCATTTTTTTTTTTTTTTAGAGTTTTGCCAAAGCAAATTGAAACATCTAAATGAAAATCACAAAGTCTTGACCTTCCATCCCACACACATCTCGTTGATTACACCTGCATTATATCTTCATTACGTAGGCTGTTGTTAGAGCGGTGAGAGACGGAAACATTGACAAGCTAGAAGATTTATTAGAAAAGAAAAACGCCGACATGAACATGCTCTGGGTAAGTCAGTAAATGTCAATATCGCATTGCTTAATGCTCTGGGTAAGTCAGTAAATGTCAATATCGCATTGCTTCATACAATGGGTAAGTAAGTAAATATCAATATGGCATTGTTTAATACAACGGGTAAGTCAGTAAATGTCAATATCGCATTGCTTACTGCAATAGGTAAGTCAGTAAATGTCAATATCGCATTGCTTAATGTAACGGATAAGTCAGTAAATGTCAATATGGCATTGCATTATACAACGGGTAAGTCAGTAAATGTCAATATCGCATTGCTTAGTGCAATAGGTAATTCAGTAAATGTCAATATCGCATTGCTTAATGTAACGGGTAAGTCAGTAAATGTCAATATCGCATTGCTTAGTGCAATGGGTAAGTCAGTAAATGTCAATATCGCATTGCTTAATGAATGGGTAAGTCAGTATATTGCAATATCGTATTTCTCAAGTCAATATATATCAATATCGCATTTCTTAATGCAATGAATATCGCATTACTTACTACAATGGGTAAGTAAATATTAATATGGTATTGCTTATGCAATGGGTAAATACATATCAATGCATGTATCGCAATGCCTAATGCAATGGATAAGTCAGTAAATTGCAATATCGCATTGCTTAATGCAATGGGTAATGCAATGGTAAGTCAGTAAATATTAATATCGCATTGCTGAAAGCCTTGCGTAGATAGATGAAACTATTTGCGTACCCGAACAATTAATTCATGTATTATCTTAAACAAAATACTGTATTTTGGTGGTAATTACCCATGGTAAATATGGTATGTCAAGAGGTTTCGAAGCCCAACAAGATGTCATGTGGATTTGCCCTACTAATCACATTCTGCTTCTCTCGATAAATTTGAAATTATTTCACTTTTATTTCTAGTTATCTTTCCAGTCGGAAATGTATTATTTAACTAGAGTATTGTTATGTTTTACTCATTTCACTTTAAAGAGAACAACTCATATCTAGCAATTACATTTAGCTATCTTAGTATTGAAATGATTAACGGGTGAAAAACCATTGTCTGCACATGATAAAAGCAGATATAAAAGTCGAACAAGACATGTAGCAATCATAGACTACTGTCAACCAAGAACACGCATAGAAACAAACAACACTTACAAAGATGAATAAAGGCCAAGAGAAGACATCACAAACATAAAGGAGTTGACATCGGAGCTACCGCATTGGAACGGTCACTGGCAAAACATGCCGCTGGGAGTTTAAATCAGGTTTTAGGGTGCACCGAACCTCACTCTTACCCTATTGTAATCCCAATAATAGGTAGTCTCGGTCACCCGGCCCGCTTCTGATTTCTTCGTTACGCTATGCTTCACGGATCCAGAACCAGGGCCTGGCGAAAATAGGACGTTTAAAATCGCCCTCTCGTTTTGGGCGATTTTGGAGAGATTTTGAGAGATTCAACGAGACTTTCAAAATACATCTTTTTAAGTTAATTTAATAATAATTTCTTATTTTTAACTTATGAGAAGCAGCAAGTGACGTTAAAAAGTTTAACTGATGCATCAATAATTGACGTTGTACGTTTATTTACAACATGACGTCACGCGCGAATAAATTGTGCTAATCGCTAGTGGGCGCTTTAATTGGCCTAATCTGCCCAGACTGATATCTGCAAGTAAGACATATGCATGATACGGTCTAGCTGGCCGAGACTAAATAATAGGATACAGTGTAAATAAATAAATGCCGCCATGATATATCCTCTAACAATCTAGGCAGCATTAGTTGGAAATATAACACAAAGGTGCTCATGTATATATGAATATAGAAAAAAAACAATCTAGAAAGCCACAAAGCAAATACTCAGTGACTTGGCCAGAACACCAAGAGAATGAAGCATTAAGGGCACGACAAGGCAAGATTGGAGACAAACATCAAACTTCACCGTCCTCTCAGGATTTAGGCAGACATTATCACAGGGTCCACAATCTTTCGGTCATCACACAATCAACAAGGAAAGCATAGTGGCGAACTGTAAATGGGTCAACCACTATGCATGTAGTGAGTTGCAAAATGATAAGATCATAACCTCTTTTAATAAAAGTGTTAACAAGTTTAATAAAGATTGCATGAACGTGTTCATGACCAAGTATCTTACGAAGTTTGTAAATCACGCCACCATAGAAATTAGGTTGTGATAGTCCTTGTCGCAGAAGAGTTCTGAAATTACTTTTTTATTTTAAAGCAGATCAGGGTTACGGTAATAACATTTTGCAAAGTTTTTTCGAAGTTTATGGTTACGGTAGCCCTGATAATTAAATATATCGAAATTAAAATCATTTCTCTTGTCATAAATTTTACTTATTATTTCTCTATTTTCAAAATATGCATTTCTTGTTTTGAAAAACACACACACACAAACCCAACGTTATTTAACTTTCAGTACGGTGAGACCCTACTGATGGTGGCGATCCGAGCAGACCAAGAAGAAATGGCCGAGTTTCTGATCGATAACGGCGTTAATCTGGATCATCTGGCAAAACTTGTTGTAAGTATACACCAGTCTTTCGAATTAGTTAACAAGAGCGGGTACGACGCCGAGAATCACGCATGAATTTATCAACTTATACAGAGGTCTCTAATCTGTTAACGTGGATTAGTATATATCGTCGATGTCGCAGTATAGACACGGCAGATTATACTCTTATGCAACAACTATTATTCTAACACTGTTGGAGCTTTTTTTTATATATTATACCCCCGCTTTCACAAAGTGAAGTGGGGCTATATAGAAATCACGTTGTCCGTAACGTCTCGTCGCGTAACACATTTTATCCCATCGCGTCGCGTCCCGTTCAATAGCGTCCCTTCGTGTAACACATTGTTACTACTTGAAATCCTCAAACAGTTTTTAATGGGTTGTTTCCAAACTTCATAAACACATAACAACGGATAACCTTACGTCCATCTACATATTGCTGAATGCAAAATTTATAACAGAAGTATGACCCTTTGTTTGACTTATTATACTGTGGGTATTCATCACCTTCAGTGATAGTTCTAGTTTTCCCTTGTTGCATCACAACAGTCACCTGCTTCTTACAACAGGTTGCAACTCAGAGACGTCTGGATGCTTTTCTTTTATTATTTACATGTATCATTGGATAAAAACATGTATGATATGTTTTAGCGACCAAAATATTAAAGATGAATGGCCACCCTTTTTGTAGTATTATCAATTAACAAATTTAACTCTTAAACATCATATGGACATTTCTTGATAACCCCGTAGAGAAACATATATTTAAAACCGCTACTAAGTTGTATGTAAATATAAGTATTATTTGCATGACGTAGATACTACTTTTACCAGCGCGTGACTGCACGGGGAAATGAGGCAAATCTGAATTGTATAGCTCCACAACTATTGCCAGATAATTGATAAATACATTTACCTGTGGATTAATTTACCTGTTCAAAGTTTTTTACGTCATCAAATAAAAAAGTATTCTCGCTTTTCACAGATATTGCAATGTGTGAATTGTACATATCTATTGTTATGTATTGATTTTGATTTAAATAAACATAAACATGTTCATGAAACCAAACATGGCCGGAGAACTTTAATAAGGAGCAATTGATAAAAGCAAACATTACCTTGACGAGATGTTGAATGACTGGTCACATATTCTGACTGAAAGTCGTTATATTACTGGTACATTAAAAGTAGCTCGTTCCATTTTAAACATACGGTGTAATTATACATATTTTATATTCAGGGTCCAGGGGAGACAACTTGTTAAAATTGATTTTTTTTAATTATTACTTATTAAGCAGTTTACAACAGTATGCATCAAGTAGAAACTGAGTTTATGAAACGAGAAACTTAGGGTTCAAATGCAAGTAGATTTTTGCAGATTGCAAGTAGAAAATATTAGCACTTGCTATTTTTTTTCAAGTAATAAAAGAACCCCATTAGGTCTCATTCTACATTTATTCACTGAAAATATTTATTTTTCTTTAAGCCTGGTAGCTAACATATGACTATACATTCTATTCACCTTTTTACAGGAACGTGAGGAAAATGGCGCTATCACTATGTTCAAAGTAAATGCCCGACAGATGGCGTTTGACAGAGACATGGACAACCTCGTTGAGCTGTTGGATCTTCACGGTAACAACTTGTTTCATTTTGTTCGCCCACGTGAACGTCAAGTCCGCATGAGACGACCGCCACCACCTACACCACCTCCGCCATCGGAGAGCGATGATGATTTCTCATACGACGCGGAGGAAGATGTCTGTAGACTTCCATTAAATGATGACGATACGAGTGATACAAAATCGAACCGGAGAACGTCTAATAAAGATAATGACGATTCAGGACTTCAAAGTGTTAAAACAACAGAAGACGACGATAATGAAAACGAGAAGAGAGAAAAAGTAAAAAGGCATAAATCTATCACTGATACCGAATATACTGACAAAACTGATATTACCGACAAAGAAAGTGTTCATACAGCCTCATCCAAACATACCGACTCTCATTCGAATCGTTCTCAAACCGAATCCAACGAAGACATTAGCCGTGTGTTCGGTATGGATGAAGGCTACGAAACTATGTCACCGATATCACAGACCGTGCCACCACACGTACATAAACTCGAGTACAACGTGGTAGGAACAAAGGAACACGTGAATGTGCGTGGAACTAGGGCATCTCTTTTGCTAAAAGCTCACAATTCAACATATAAACCAACAAAGCCGTGGTCGGCGGAGTCAGGAGATGACTTGTTGATGAACGACGTGAAAACAGTAGGCAGTTATAACTTTGAAAGCCGACGGTGGCACCAGAGCCGATCGGCCCCGGCACCTAGAAATTACTCGGTTGAGAGTATTCCCGATGCTGTAATGCGGCTAGGTATTCCATTTGTTCATGGGGGAGGGCAACTCCAACCTCGATCAGCGGGAAGCAAAACACCGATGCACGGACGGAGCTATAGTGCACGGACCACGCCTTCGCCGTTTTCAGAAGTGACACAGCTGTTAGCCGGATCAAAACTTTTGAATCCTGCCACCGATCCACGAACGTCTACCCCAAATTTCCCAACCATACACAATAGAAAGACGTATACAGATTATTCCAACAGAACGAGAATAAATTATATTTACGCAAGTAGGAATTCAAATCGTCCGCATGAAAGGATAACATTTTGTGATATTTCTTCTCCAAGAACAAAATCCAGAGTGGATTTGCTACCGAAAAGAAAACTAAATAAGTAAGAAAATATAGTGCATTGTATGGGTAAGACTAGTCATCACGTGCATGTATTGTCAAGTGCATTTATTGATTAATCTTGTATTTATCTATTCCAGGTTTACTAGACTTGGTTAAACGTTTAGTAAATATCTGTAATGATATTTCGAGCAAATCGATTAAAATTGGAGGTTGGGGAAAGGAATTCAGTACGACTCATGTGCTTAAAAACTATGTGGTGGTAAGGGTGTGGAGTTGGATTGCCAAGTTCACTGACATTTTGATACAACTTATTGTTAAATTTATAAAATTTTAGTTAAATTGCTTATGTTTATTAAACTGTTACACTTACACCATAAAATGTAACTTAATAATTGTCCTTTTCCTAATTATGTACATTGGTCTAAGGCGGTATATCAAAATGCAAAATAAAAAGAAGAAAATGGAGCAAACTGAAGTAAACTGGAGTTAAAAACTGAATACACACACTAATAAAACACATGATAAATGCGAGGAACATGGCATTAACTCTTTCAATACCGTTCAAAGCAAAACTGACATACCATAAGAAATGGAGGAGTTACGTAGAGTACATCATATGAACACGTAAAGAAAATCAAGCGCGTATGTAATGTTAAAGAAATATAAAAAGATCGGACAGGGAAAGTAGCATTCAAGGAGGACAGTCAACCACAAAACACAGAAACAAACACGCAAACAGACAAACAAGAAGTCAAAAGTAATAATAAATAAACGACATCACAAACACAAAAGGGTTGACAATAGGGCTACCGCTTTGGAACGGTCAGTGGCAAAGTAGGCCACAGGGGGTTTAACTTACGCTACTGTCATCCTCCCATTAAAACAGGACAGTGTAAATAAAGAAATCCCCGCCATGATCTAATCTCTAACCAACAAGGCAGCATCAATACGCAATATAAGTAAAACACAAATATGCTCGTGTAAATATAATACAAAAAAACAATAGCCTAGAAAGCCACAATGAAGGTACTCAATGACTTGGCAGAAGCCAGAGCAACAAGAGATAAACCAGTAAGGGCACGACAAGAAAGATCATAGACAAACATCAAACGCCACCGTCCCAATGGACTTTAGGTTGGCGTCATCATAGGGTCCACAGCCTGTCCGGTCATCGTACAATTAGAGGAAAGCATAGTGGTGAACTGTAAAAGGGTCCACCAACAAGCATGCAGTACGTTGCAAAATGATAGGATCATAACCTCTTTTGATAAACCTTTTAACAAGTTTAACAAAGATAGTATGAAAGTGATCATGACCAAGAATCTTACGAAGTTTATAAATCACATCACCATAGAAGTCAGGTTGTGATAGTCCTTGTCGCAGAAGAGTCCTTAAATGACTTTTATATTTGGAAAGAAGATCAGGGTTACGATAATAACATTTTGCAAAGGTTTTACGAAGTTTATGGTAACGGTAACCCTGATTGAGTAGCTTTTTAGTTATACAAAGATTACGAATATTAAAGTCCTCAACACGAGTACAAGCTCTTGAAAAACGAATAAGTTGAGACACATAGACCCCATAAGCAGTTGCTCGGGGAACAACCCCATCCAAGTGGGGATAATTAACATGATCAGAACTCTTATTACCATTAATGTTTTTTTTCGAAAGGTATGGTACAAATGTACATATCCGTCGTTATATCGCAAATATTCAGGAACAGTAGATATAAAAGTCGAACAGGAATGTAGCATTAACGGACCACAGCCAACCAAAAACACGCACAGAAACAAACAATAATTACAAAGATTAACAAAAGGCAAGATATGACACCACAAATATAAAAGGGTTGACAGTAGGGCTGCTCATGCGAAAAAAGGCCGCTGGGTTTAAACTAGGTTCTAGGGTGCACCAAAACTTAACTCTTACCCTATTGTCATCCCAATAAAACGGGACCACGGTTAAATTATATCGCAAATACTCAACAAAGTCACGACGTCTTTAAAACGCAAATACTAAGTAAAATCACGACGGTTTTATACCGCAAATACTCAGCATATATAGATATAAAAGTTGAAAGGACATGTAACATTCAAGGACCACAGTCAATTTAACCCTCAGCCTGCTAAGGGAGACTACAATAGCCTTTGCGTCCATTGTAAACCCGATCAGCCTGTAACTCGCAGGCTGATTATGGTTTACAATGTCCGGCTGCTCATCTGTCATTTCTCCAAAACACCCCTTTGTCACATAAATGGAATGGTCTTAATTCAAAGAAAGAACAGCCCATTATATATATGTAGGGGTTAAGGGTTAAAACACGTATCGAAGCAAACAACAATTATAAGGATAAATAACAAACAAGGTATTTGACATCACAAAAAAAATGTTGACAAAAGGTATACCGTCTTCGAACGGTCAGTGGCAAAAAAGGTCACTATGGGTTTAAACAAGGTTTCAGAGTGCACCAAACCTCACTCTTACCCTATTGTAATCCCAATAAAACGGGACAATGTAAATAAGGAAATCCCCACCCGGCTATATCCTCTAATCGAACTAGGAAGCATTAATAAGCCATACAAGTATAACACAAAGATGCTCATGTACATGTATATATGAAAATAAAACAAGAGCCTAGAAAGCACCAAACCAAGTACCCAAATGGCATGGCAGAAGCCAGAGCAACAAGAAAATACACCATTAGGGCACGACAAGAAAACATATTGAAGTCAAACATCAAACGTACCGTCCTTTCAGGATTTAGATAGACGCCATCATAGGGTCCACAAACTGTTCGTTCATCGCACAATCAAAGGAGGAATGCATAGTGGCGAACTGTAAATGGGTCAACTACTAAACATGCAGTGCGTTGCAAAATTATAGGTCATTACCTCTTTTGCTAAACTTTTTATTGTATGATTGTTTGAAATTAATCATGAGCAAGGATCTTACGAAGCTTGTAAATCACGTCACCATAGAAGTCAGGTTGTAAAAGTCCTTGTCGCAAAAAGCCTTATATCATCGAATATCCAAATCGTAACGAGGGTCTTACATTTCTGAACACTCGAGCGTTGTATCCCCGCAAATAGTCACTATTTTTCATCCCCCGCAAATAGTCACTATTTTTCATCCCCCGCAAATAGTCACTAGTTTTCGGGGCGATTGTTTCGAAGTATTTTTTTCTTACTTTTAAGACAAAATTCAACTGGTACCTAAATAAGATGTACATCTGTAAAACAGACATTTCTAGCGGTAAATAAAAACACTTTTCTTTTAAAAATCGGTTGAGAAATAAAAAGTTCACACATGCGGTAGTTGTTTCTGATAGGAAATGTTCATTGCAAAATTCTGCAGCATCAACAAATTGAAAAACATATCTTTTTAGAGTTTCTATGTTTTCTATGTTAGAGTAAATGGTTTTAATGTGTGGAATAAATGTAAATTAGAAAGTTTTATAGCAAAATGTTATAGCTAGGAAGTTGTTTCAGATTTCCTAATTTTCTGCTCTCCCTGCAACAAGGAATTTGTAAAACATGGGAAAGAAACCAGACCAAAAAATCATTTTGGCTGTAAAATATTTATTTCTCAACCGACTTTTAAGACTGATGTATTTTTATTTACCACTAATTCCAGTTCTAACGATATATACTGTATGTAAGTATTAATAAAACTGCTCGTGTTAATGATTTGGTTGAAGAAAGCTCCCGGAACAATGTTGTTGTTTTTTTGAATACGCATATCGCTACTTATAGCCAACATCTTTGGGGTGAGGGGCGTGGTGGGGGGTGGGGAGTGAGGCGGGTGTGATGGAGGATCTTGTATACACAACACATTGCTCTCGGAATATACTACTCAAAATTTGCTAAGGATCACTTTTTGCTGTCTAAATTTCTTGCTGAATTAAATAGCATTATTTCTATTTTACATGAAATTATTTAGGACAGTGTATGGTCATGTGATCCCATACTTGATTCAATTGTGAATTACTTTCTAATAAAATTATATGGAAGAATAAAAGTGATCCTTAGCAAATTTTGAGTAGTATATATCACGCACCATCACGAGGCTTTATATAAGCTTGGCCTAGACCAATGGTCACACAACACGCAAATGAGCCTTCAATAAACTCGTGGTATATTACTGGGAATTATATGAACTCCTGACCAATCGCAAATGTCCAGCATTGTCATTCTTCACTTTACCTTCCTGTCATCTCCATATCGGGGCTGGCGTGGCGCAGTCGGTAGCGCGGCGGATTTGTAACCGGAGGCCCCGGGTTCAATCCTCCGTGGTGCCACTGAGTTCCGTCGGTGTGTTCTTGGGCAAGACACTTTACCTTAGCCTCGTCCGTCGGATGGGGACGTAAACCGGGCGGTCCCGTGTATCGGTTTATCCTCCGAGCACGTTAAAGAACCATAGGAATCTATTCGATAATAAGAGTAGGGCAGGTTCCCGGATTCCTATGTATCCTTCCCCTCTCTCTGGGGCGGCTCTAAATAACCTATACTGTGTTGATGAGCCGTTAAACAACATTCAGTTCAGTTCTATCTCCATATCGACGACTACAGGTATGTGACTTGAACAAAGCCTCCACAAACTAACCCATTATTAAAAGGCGTCTACTTCTTGTTCATAGTTGTTTATCGGGAATGATCAATACATATGAATTTGGTGAATTTTGGCATATTTGGCTGTAAGTAAAAATAATATGTGTTAATACATGTTTTATAACGTTTAGAAATAACGGACGCAAAACAAAATGAAACACACAACCAAGATTATTACATTGCTGTATTTGTATCAAGTGTTGTGATATTCCGCCATCTTCCGACCGCTATTGGTAACTGGTGATTTCTTGTTAAAATGCTTCTCTCGGTGGTAAACTGTTTATGCTTTGATATGAAAACTATGTTTTGAACTAGTTTTAAATTATTATAGACGTTTGTAACTAAATATGAACAAGTTTCTATACAAAATCGGGGACAATGAGGCCCCGATAAAAACAGCTAAACCCCCGTGAGTCTATTTGAACTCATTTTATTACAACATATCCCCCACCACACGCAACCCACCTAAGAAATGGTTACAATTTTTCTCTAAATACAAAATGAACCATATGTATATACCTTACAATAACCATATGTACACGAACTTTTACTAGCTTACTTTTACTAGTATCTAACCACAGCTCCTAAAACTACTGCCCTTCAACTATGATTAATATTACTAATAACTATGAATTATAATACCTTGGTTAAAGTAAAATTGAAATCCCTATATACACCTCCTGTATATCTCTTCCTAACGACCTCAGTTACTGCTCTACTCAAATAGTATATCCCAAATAGTCTACCACTACCTCGTCTCTTCCTAGAATATCCTCACTACCGATCGCCAGACATCGTTTAAGAACATTACTAAGTCTAAAAATATAACTCCTTTTACTTAGACTAGATGCTGCAGAATCTTTCTTAACATATGACTGAATTACTAACCTCCATCTTCCAGATTTCCTACATTTTTCCCTTACCCTGCTGACGCAACCGAACGTTTTGTTGTAAATCTTAAGTAACCTATTGCTATCCAACAACTGTCTCTGAACAATATGTGTGTCTTTCATATTTACTAATAACTTATTAACACTGACTTTTGAAAATTATCTGCAACAAATATTACATGTCCTGCAAAATCTAGTGACTTCGGAATTTACACATGGTCAATAAAACTCAGATACTACCTTGTCACAACTTCTTCGAATACCTAAGTGTTCATACTTCAACGACTCTTGTGCCATCTTCATAACCGTCTCCCAACACTTTTTTGGAACTACCACCTTGTATTCCGTCTTCTGGTCCTCAGGTTCATACTCCCTGTTCAGTAACTGGTTCTTATGGACACATCTTACCGTTCCACCTCCTTTACACCGTTGAACATGTCCATCATTCCCCCTTTCTCTAGTGCTGCCTAACGTAAGGTCCTGTTTCTGTAAACTTTCAGGGATCTCTTGGGAGCAACAAACACAAACAAGAGAGAATAGTAGCATACTTGATTTTATTGAGTCTGTTCATGAGAGGTAATATAAGATGCAACACTCCTCACGTCCCCTTGAACCGTCTTAAGCGGTATTCTACTTTAAAGCAACACAGATTAGGCTTGATGATCCCAAAGGACCAGTTAGTATTAACACTTCGGATTTGTAGTTGGGGTGACCTTTTACAGCCGCCACACAGCACTAAACAAACGCTAGTGTGAATGTCAATAACTACTGAAAATGGGATCCCTTGGGATCAAAACACACACACATGTGAGAAAAGTAGCAGACTTGCTTTGATTGAGTCTGCCTCTGAGAGGTAATATACGGTGCAACATCCCGCACTCCCCATAATCGGTAATATACGGTGCAACATCCCGCACTTCCCATAATCGGTAATATTCGGTGCAACATCCCGCACTCCCCATAATCGGTAATATACGGTGCAACATCCCGTACTCCCCATAATCGGTAATATACGGTGCAACATCCCTCACTCCCCCATAATAGTTAATAAATGGTGCAACATCCCTCACTCCCCATAATCGGTAATATACGGTGCAACATCCCTCACACCCCCATAATCGGTAAATACGGTGCAACATCCCGCACTCCCCATACTCGGTAACATACGGTGCAACATCCCTCACTCCCCCATACTCGGTAATATACGTTGCAACATCCCGCACTCCCCATAATCGGTAATATACGATGCAACATCTCTCACTCCCCCATAATAGTTAATAAACGGTGCAACAACCCTCACTCCCCATAATCGGTAATATACGGTGCAACATCCCGCACGCCCCATAATCTGTAATATACGGTGCAACATCCCTCACACCCCCATAATCGGTAATTACGGTGCAACATCTCGCACTCCCCATAATCGGTAATATACGGTGCAACATCCCTCACTCCCCATAATCGGTAATATACGGTGCAACATCCCTCACACCCCCATAATCGGTAATATACGGTGCAACATCCCGCACTCCCCATAATCGGTAATATACCGTGCAACATCCCTCACTCCCCATAATCGGTAATATACGGTGCAACACCCCTCACTCCCCATAATCCTCACACCATATTGTCATCCCGATAAAAAATGAAGTGTAAATAAAGAAATCCACCTCGAGACAAAACCACCTAACTAGGAAGCATTAATAGGCAATATAAGTGAATGCGATCAAAAATGGCCAGAAAAGACAAGGAAGATTCTAATGTAAAGAGGGCAAGTTGTTGCTCGAAAGTGTTAGTTTTGAAGAATGTAATTGCATTTTCGATACTCACAACTGCATTTCTCTTATTTTTCAAACGTTCTTACCGTCTCTCTTTCTGAAATACGTTGAACTATGATTTTAGCCACAAAAATTACGCTTCCAATGATAATCTGAATTATCACTAAAACTTACCTTTTGGATACCCTGGCGACCTTCCTCATTATGTATCTTGACTACTATTTCTGCTGCTTCCGTCTTTGTCTCTGTTCCGACTTTCTCTTACCACTACCAGTTCACACCCACATCTCCTATATAAACACATATAACTCCTTATTGCTAATAGCCAATAGCTGGTCTCTCAATAAATAATCAATAAATAAATAGTTATTTTACCGAATTTATTCCGACAATCCGTCATAAAAATCAAAGGTTAAATACAAGGATTAATTTTGATCTTTCATTGGGATATGAAAAACGGTTGGGTAGTTTAACAGTTAATGTATACTCAGTAAAAAATGTTTTGGACCAGGGTATATAAAGTCATATAAAAATAAAACTAGTGGACAGAATTTAAGCATCTTTTTTCAGTAACCAAGGTCTACCCTACTCGGTTAATTTGGTAGATTTGATTTTAAAAAAATATCGCGAACACACAAAGGGTCTGTAATAACAGTCGATCTTTGTGTACAAACAGACTATTTAAGACCACTTTCAATTATGAGTATTATCTCGATAAAATACCACAGAAATTTCGTATTGCACTTACTAAGGTAAGACTGTCTTCGCATCAACTGCGGATTGAAACAGGTCGTTATGGTGTTAACAGAATCGACCATGATCAATGCTACTGTTTAATTTGCAATTCTGGTGATCTAGAAGACGAATACCACTTTATTTGTATATGTCTAGCATACACTGACATTCGAAAACAATATATTAAATCACGTTACTTTGTTAGACCAAGCGTTTATAAATTTATTGAGCTAATGCAGTCTGTTAGTTTTTCTGTTATCTCAAAACTTTGTAAATTTGTATATCAAGCGACAATTATTCGACAAAACATAGTTAATCGTCATGAAAATGTACTGTAAATCTCACCTAAAGTAAATATTACACCATCTTTTGCACATCTATATGCTTTAACGTTCTTCATGGTATTTCAATATGTATATATGTACATACATACACATTACATTGTTCTATTATTTTTTTCAATGTACTTAGTACAACCTCACGTACAATATCTGTTTGTATATCTTTTCCGTATAAATCATGTTTTGCTCATTGCCTTCATGTCTATGCACATACTTATCATGACTGACTGTTGTATATAATATTATTCATTGTATCACGTAACAAGAAACATTGTAATGTTTACGTTACTCAATAAAGAATCTTGAATCTTGTAAAAAATGACACATTCGAGTAACCAATAAAAGATTATTATTTTTTCGCAACTTTCATTGTAAACGATAATTATTGTTGATTGTTGATCTATTGTGAATTATCAACTGAGATAATAAGGGTTATGGTCGAATGTCAAGGTTCAGCGATCATTGTACGGGTTTGAACACTGCCATGGTCCAAAACTTTTTTTACAGAGTATAGTAGTAGAAAAAAAAGAATAAAAAAAAAAAAAAAAAAAAAAAAGTAGCAGATATTTATTTTATCAATTCAATTCAATTCAAAATGTTTATTCCAAGATTTACATATGTAAACAGCAATGGATATATAGAAATACATCATATTTAACAATCATTATGATTTATAGATTTTGTTGTAAATAGACGTCGAACAACAAGGATATGATATTTTCTACAGCATCGTTAACAATATGTACTGACCATGCGAACACATACAAATAACTCCTACAATATTCATTTGAATTACATCAAATCGTAAACTATAAATAAATCATACATCTTTACAATATTCATTTGGAGCATTCCCTTTTGCCTCGTGTATGCCAGTTTCAATTATCCATAGTCATGTGTTGAGTATACATAAATATCATTAAAAAAGCATGCAGCATGGAGTGACCTTTTCAATTACTTGCACACACTGACAATGTCTATTTGATAGGTCATCACAGAGTTGAAATATTCATAACCGGATTAAGTGGGTAATTCAGAACATCTTTGGATAAATGAAACTGGAATGGGCAATTTAACATATTTCATTTAAATTGAAATAACGATCATTGACACATATGGATACCTCGATACTTATTAGTTGGATTACTTTGTTGGTAAGTATATCTTCTACATTGTTGTTATTGTTAAAATAATAATATGTTAGTTTACATATCAGTCAACGAGAAAAGAGCTATAGTGTAACATAATAATTCAATCATTTAGCATATACATAATTATAAAAGTTTACATCAATAGCTACCAATTACCAAGTATTTGTACTTTAGCGACAAACGTATAATACTGTGGTTACTCTTGGCATAATTTGTAACTTCAACACCGTCGTATTATATCTAGGTTTTTACACTTTTCAAGACAATATCTATAAACACACTTAACTTCTTAAGTTTTTGTTCATTATTTGTATTCATCACTTCCTCGAATTTAATTATATTTGGCCGTTTAAAATAGTATGAATGTATATGGTTTTTCTTTCTTCTTTAAAGTGTTTACAAACAAGCAGATAATGGTATTCATCTCCTACTTCTTGAGAATCACATAGCATACAGAGTCTTTCGTTGAGGGGTTTACTATGCCATCTACCTGTTTCGATAGGTAGTCTATGATTTCTTGTGCGAAATTTCAAAACTTGCCTGGAAAAATATGTAAGCATAGAAGAGTATAGTTACATACATATTACAGTCAAAATACATTCAAAACATATACAAATCAACATATAAATGGCATATATACAATACAGATTATTTACAAATCACATTTGTCATATGGGAAAAAAAGAAAAATATTGTGGAATAACGAAAAACAAAATATTACAAAATGTGTTATTGATTACGAGCCTCCTTGTCTAAACGTTACTATTGGCAAATATATATTGTTATACTTCAACAAAATGGGACACTTCCTATATATTTTAAAATATTTTGATAATGTTTTCAGCTTTTTCCACGGTTTCTAAAGCCCTTTTAAATGAAACTAGTTCCAGAATAGCGCAACTACCCCTTTAAGTTTAATTAATTGTGTTGAAATATCATTCAATGTTATGTGTATTTGTGTTGAGATTTCTTTCAATGTTAGGTTTAACTGTGTTAAAATATAATTCAATTAAGTGTTATTGTGTAAAGATAGCATTCAATGTTTTGTGTAATTCTGTTAAGATATCATTCAATGTTTTGTGTAATTCTGTTAAGATAGCATTCAATGTTTTGTGTAATTCTGTTAAGATATCATTCAATGTTTTGTGTAATTCTGTTAAGACATCATTCAATGTTTTGTGTAATTCTGTTAAGATATCATTCAATGTTATGTGTAATTCTGTTAAGATATCATTCAATGTTTTGTGTAATTCTGTTAAGATATCATTCAATGTTTTGTGTAATTCTGTTAAGATATCATTCAATGTTTTGTGTAATTCTGTTAAGATATCATTCAATGTTATGTGTAATTCTGTTACGATATCATTCAATGTTTTGTGTAATTCTGTTAAGATATCATTCAATGTTTTGTGTAATTCTGTTAAGATATCATTCAATGTTTTGTGTAATTCTGTTAAGATATCATTCAATGTTTTGTGTAATTCTGTTAAGATATCATTCAATGTTATGTGTATTTATGTTGAGATATATGTCAGTGTTATGTGTAATTGTGTTAAACTATCATTCAATGTTAAGAGTATTGTGTTGCGATGTCATTCAATGTTAAGAGTGTGTTAAATATCTTTCAATGTCAATGTTGAGTTGAAATTCCAACGGTTTAACCTAAAACAAAGCTTTTCCCAATGTATCTGTGTGTTGTAAGAGGCACTGATCTAAATCTGGTTCTGTTGGATGCTGAAACTGCTTCTGACTAACATGACGATGGTAACGATAGAGACTTAGTACATTTACTTCAGTTAAATGTGCAATCAAATTAGGAAACTATATATGTAGACCATTTATTAAATTGTTTTGAACTTTTAGAAATATTGTACCAAAGTGCTGCATTGTACACTATTTTCACATGTTGTCAAAGTGATCTAGGGGACCTTGGATATTCTAAAGCACAACAAGTACGCAATTAATCATATCACCGTAAATATGTAATATCTGTCACGAGGACCTTTTATGAACAGAACATGTTGAGCGAATTACAAACAACGGAGTATAACATAACGACTGCTTTATATTGCTATTAATAAATGGAGTAAAGTACAAAACCGCAAGATTTATATCTTCTTATGAAGGCCATCTTAACGTCATAACTTTTATTATAAAAGTGCAAAATAACTCAAACGATATTGCCAGCTATTGATAGCAATTTCGGTCGAAAGTTGAACGATCATATTGCTCGGATTTAATGTGTACTTTTAGCGAAGATAATTGGACACTTTTAAATGGTTAGCGTACTTTAATGCGGTTATCGCATAACAAAAAAAATAGACAAAAAGTAGACCAAAGTTTGGCAAGCTTCCTAAAACAAATTGTGACATATATTGTGGAGGTTTTTGTCTCTGATCATACACGCTCTGTAGAAGGACTTAAGAATGGGTATTGGAACGGAAATAATATAACGTTGACAAATAAGCATAAAACAATCTGTTGAATTATTATCGAGTTTTTTTTTGTAAGATATGTTTCACCGGTATCTGGATAATTAATGTTTCATATGGATAGTGTTTCTGGATTTAGTTTTTGTCAATGTACTAATGTTTTAAAAATGAGTTGAGTGCTCATATTTTAACTATGACGTGATTGATGTCGTCTGCAGACATTTAATTAGGATTTGTTTAATAATATGGGTTTTTTCCTTAGCGATACAATGCATCTTGGCTCTAGTAGGAGGTACTAAGCACGAGTGTGTTAAAACGTTAGTTACGGTGATCCGGTCACCTAAATGGTTCGCGTGCAACGCGTGTGTGACAGATGACGGAGAAGATGGTGAAATGTTTCGGCAAAATACAGTGCAGACGACTCACGTTATATGACTTCAATCTGGCTCATGATAATCCAGCGTTGTTTGTCAAATCACAGGTGAGTTCATGACATATTATATGAAAGATGAATAAGAACAAGACACAGTGAGAAAAGATAATGATACATGTTGTATTTATACTATATATAGAAGTGTTATGTCAAGATCAAGTGAAATATGTCAGTAGCTACAAAGGTCGCAAGGAAATGTAGCATACACAAACTCAGCCAACTAAACTCACCCATTTAAACAAACAACTACAATTACATGGATAAATAATCATTTAGAAGTAAAGAATGTGAAATTATAAACATAAAAGGGTTGCAAATAGTGGTGATGTTAGTGACAAAAGGGCCTCTGGGGTTGGGGGTGGGGTGGGAGTGGGAGTTGGGTTAGGTGTGGGCGTTAAAGCATATTAAAGCAGGTTTTAGGGTGAGTAATACCTCATTCGTACTCTGTTGTTATCCAGATAAAATAGCAGAGTAAAGAAAGCAAGTGTTCAGTTAAAAGCACAGAAGAACTAGCCATAAGAAGGTCAATACGTTTTAGACCAAAGAAAACTCTTCACCGTTTTAAATGTCAGAAATGAACATTCGTTTAGAAAAATTGTGCGAATTTATCAGTGCAGTCATTACTTTCAAAGAAATACATTTTGTTTGTTTGCAAAATCATACTTACTCCCATATATAACAACTTTGTTTCAAATTGATGGTCTATTACTTAGAGATGAAATGCATTCGTACTTTTGTATGTTTTGTTTAAATGACTTAGCTGCCGCATACTAGAAGAAGAACGACTTTAAAGAATCTAACCCGCCAAATGACGGCAAAATTACACTAAAAAAACGTTTATCAAAACTCTATCCAGGTGTTAAGTTCATATAATAATGCTATGCGCCGATTAAAAGTATAGTTTTTTCACGTGTTCTTAAAATACCGTGATTGAATATGCGTAAAATGAATTATGAGTTGGTAACTCATTTCGACGCTCCGGTTTTGGTGTTTGGTCTGGGTTGTTAAAGCCGTTTATATTGTGTCTCTATAGTTTGGATTCTCAAATATGTAAATTATATATATATATATATACCTCGTCGTCAGTAGGTTTAGAAACAGTGTACATATGTTCTTGAATGTGGCTGTTGTTGGCCGGATAGCTACTTAAGCAAACAGCAGGGGACGTTTAATCGGTATGGAATACCGGGTTGTTCATTCATTTAAATATATTAATAAAATTGTCCAAACAATGATGTTAAGCAATTTTAATTACAGAATTAGGTTATCTTTA
The DNA here is from genome assembly GCA_037043455.1 of Cyrtodaria siliqua. Lineage (NCBI taxonomy): Eukaryota > Metazoa > Mollusca > Bivalvia > Adapedonta > Hiatellidae > Cyrtodaria > Cyrtodaria siliqua. The sequence continues at coordinate 29,693 of JAWPHD010005946.1, forward strand.
TCATTAATCAGTTTAATCAATTAATACGTTAATATAGACAATATAGGACACTACATACTGGTTTATCGAATGACTGTTCGATTTCAGACAATACATAAATCACAGGTATCTGTGTTTGATCTGGGAAGATATACCGTATATTATTTAAACTGTATGAAATTGAATAGCATACCCGATTGTCAACGTAACAATGGCAAATACCTTGAAATCATCAAATGTCCGTAAAGTAAACATTTTTTTAAGTTGATATTGACACTAGGAATATTGCTGTCATATAAATTATAAAATACCATTAATAGATTATAAAATACCATAAATTATAAAATATCATTAAAGGCCATACACAGCCAATTATTGTATATTTAACATAATCTGTTCACTGTGTTTAAACCAACTTTAAGTAAATAACATGCGACTAGATAATACAATACTTACATATTGACAATCTCTGAAGTTTGTATCCTAAGTGCAGCAGCTCTATTTAAATTCATCACATGGGTTAAGTCGTGTGCAACGATTTTATCAGTCTAGTTACATTAAATCTTATGACCTATGCCCATATGTAAGCAGTAACAAGCAAATTAGAGAGAATTCAAATCCCCTGCACAGCTCCATATTTGCTTGTAGACTGCTCCACAGCCGACAATTAAAATTGACTTGTTCTGTTTGAAAAACGAACATGCGCAGTTCAACAGTCTATATTTGCTTGTTACAGTAAAGGACACTAGTAGATATAAAAGTCGAAGATGAAATGTAGCATTCAAGGACCACAGTCAACCTCAAACACGCACAGAGACAAACAACAACTACAAATATGAACTAGAACGAATTTGACGAAGGGGTGGGTTTTTTATTCACACAGGTCACTTCCCCACGCCCCCTCACGCTTTCCCGCCCCACACACAGCCCCACAGTATATACAATGTAATCCCTTCATCAAAATGTTCATTTGAGAAATAATTTTTAAATAAATTGACCCCCTGTTACCCTCCAACCACCACCCACCCCCTCCAACTCGAACCCCAGGGAAGGAAGACGTCCGAGTTTTAAATAATAAATCATTTGATATGCTGTGTATCTCTTTATTAGATGACTATTGTACCAATTAATGTGCAAAAGTATGAAAAAATTATTAGTGTATTTGATGCCCCTTCCTCCAGGCCCAACTATAACATAGGAGGAAACAAATGTATACAGTGTAATCCCATCACCATGTTTCATTTGAGACATAATTATAATTTTTTTTATAAAAAACTTCAAATCTCCCCCCTCACACACACAACCCCCACTCCCCCACACACCCCTGGGCCCCCAGACGGTCCGAGTTCGATATAATAAAAATGATAAAATCACAAATATGAGCTTATCTTTTATAGACGTTTACATACACCAAGTTATGTGCAAGAATATGGAAAAATGACAGTGTAATTGAATTTTTAGTGTAATTGACCTTTTGACCCCCCTGAGGGACCCTGGGTGCAGAACCATCATCATAATGTTTAGTTTGAGAGATAATAACCCCCCCGCCCCCCCCCCCCCCCCCCCCTCAAAAAAAAAAAGACCCCCAAGTCGCCCCGCGAGCCCCAACCAACCTGGGCCCCAGGGCAGACGTTCGAGTTTGCAAAATAAAAAAATCGTTTGATACGTTGTTTATCTTTTATAGACAATTAAATATACCAAGTTATGTGCAAAAATATGAAAAAGTGACAGTGTAATTGATTTTTTTGTTTATTTGACCTTTTGACCCCCCTGAGGGCCCCTGGGCTTGGAGCCAAAAATAATATTGCTCTTGCACGCCATCATCATATGGTGATGTCATACCCAAAGTTTGGTTGTATTGCGTTCAGCGGTTTAGGAGGAGATGCGGTAACGGACAGACGGACGGACGGACAAACAGAGGCGATTTTAATATACCCTGTTTTTTTCAAAGACGTGGGTATAATAATAAATTCACTTAGTATGTTGCTTATCTTTTATAGACGTTTACATACTCCAAGTTATGTGCAAGAATATGGAAACATGACAGTGTAATTGATTTTTTTTAGTGTATTTGACCTTTTGACACCCCCCTGAGATACCCTGGGTGCAGAGTCATCATCATAATGTTTCATTTGAGACATAATACCAAAAAAACAAAAAAAATAATGACCCCAAATAAAGCCAGCCCCACCCACCCTGGGCCCAGGGCAGACGTTCGAGTTTGCGAAATATAAAAATCGTTTATCTTTTATAGACGATTACATATACCAAGTTATGTGCAAATATGAAAAAATGACAGTGTAATTGAATTTTTAGTTTGTTTGACCTTTCCACCCCCACTCCTGAGAGCCCCTGGGCTCGGAGCCAAAATAATTGTCAACATATGGTGATGTCATACCCTAAATTTGGTCGACTCCTGTTCAGCGGTTTAGGAGGAGATGCGGTAACGGACAGCCGGACGGACGGACAAACGGAGGCGATTCTAATATCCCCTGTTTTTTTTCGAAAACGTAGGTATAATAAAAGGCAAGATATGACATTACAAACATAAACAGGTTGATTATAGGGCTACCCCTTGGAACGGTCAGTGGCAGAAAGGTCGCTGTTGATTTAAGCCAGGTTCTAGAGTGCACCAAACCTCATTCTTACCCTATTGTCATCCCAATAAACCGGACAGAGTTAACAAAGATATCCCCGCCAGGTTATATTCTCTAACAAACGAGGCAGCATTAATAGGCAATATAAGTAACACATGTATAAATGATCATGTATATATATAAAATAAGAAAGCCTAGAAAGCCACACAGTAAGTACTAAATGACTTGGCAGGAGCAATAGCAACAAGTGAACAAACCGTTAAGGGTACGACAAGACAATATTTAAGACAAACATCGAACGCTACCGTCCTCTAAGGATTTATCTACAACATTATTTATCCCTGCTTAATTAATACTATTTAATTGTATATTGCTGGTGAGCTTGTTTGGCCTGCTTTTATAGTTGAAGAGGAGTGATACACTAAAATATGTAGACTTTTCAACGAAATATAAAGGGTGATAACCCAAGTATTTATTTGCTATTGCCTCGTACACTTGAGTTAGTGCTTAAGATATTGCACGCCGCGTTTGGTACGGTTATCCTTTACAGCTTTTGAGAAATAGACAACACACTGTTTTTCAATATCAATAGTTGTATTTCAATATAATTTAGGACAATTATTGCTGTAATGTTTAACCAATGTATCTGCCTTGCTTTGTAAACATCCTTTTGGTAGTGACGCTGCACATAACGTTTACTGCGATTAGCTTTTATACTTATTTAAGAGTAGGCGACACCCATTTTACAATATAAGGACTTGACATTAAATTATAAAAACGTTTATCTCTTGTAATTTCTATCCAATTGATCTGTCCTTGCTTTCTAACAAAAAAACACTTGATAACAAGTTGAATACTAAGTTTGGTGTGGTTAACCCTATTAGTTTTGTGGTTGTTGGAAAATAAATTTAACAAATGTTAAGACTTAAATTATAAAGGGCTATAACTCCTGTGATTTGTATTCGATTAATCTGCCCTCCGTACATTAAGTACGGGGGTTTAATAAGTATAACTGACATATGCATGCCATCTTCGGGATTGTTAAAATTCCGTACTATTGAGTTTATGAATATTGCGGGGCTAAGGGGCGTGAGCAGTAGCAAGCATATTCACTACCGTTCATGAACAGTCTCAATCAAACCGAGACTGCAATATTTCATATGTATCGTGTTCGGCCGTTTCCAAATGTCCACTCTCATACTCTTTTTGAAAAGTATATTGCATACCTAGTTTGGAATAGGTAGCCCTTATAGTGTTGAGGAACAGGCGACCTACATTGTTTTTAAACGTTTAATACTTAAAAGTATAAAGTGTCATAACTGTTGTAGTGCAACAAACACAGACAGCAGATAAAAGTATTCGATTTTATTGAACCTGTTCATGTTTGCTGTGGTTAGCTTTTATAAATGGAGGCCACATAAATCTGCTTTATATGCCCTTACTTCCTACACATCCTTAATTGATTGTGATCTTGGTTACACAGTCCTAGCGGCCTTTTTGGCACTGACCGCTCTAAGGCGATACCCCTATTGTCAACCCTTTTAAGTTTGTGGTTGTGAATACTTTGCTTAATTGACCAACTTTACTTATTCCTGGTAATTGTCGTTTGTTTGTATGCGGGTTCTTGGTTGAATGTTTGTGAATTCTACATTCCCTGTTCGCTTTCTTTTATACCTACGTTTTGAGCAGTGCTTTTAAAAGCGTTAAATAGTAGGCGACATCAGTTCGTCAGGGACGTACAGAAGGACGGACGAACACCAACATTTCTATATATTCCGCATTCGCGAAGTCGTGGGATAATTACAGTTAGCCAATTACTGCAGCATGCAGCCACTTGCGTTGTAAAGATGATCACATTCCGTTTCAGAACTAGTCTTGATCATCTTCGACGCTTGATTGTAAATACAAACGTTTTGACCCTTTGTGCAGAAACAATAAAAAACCGAAAACACATGTCTGTTATTTTTTTTTATAATAATACTTTTGACCATCCACATTTAAGTTGTCGATATAATGATGAGGTTTCCCTCTTTGTTTATTTATTAATTTACTGTCTTTCAGCCGTTCTGTCTATCTTCGATAAAAGATGCGTATGTATCAGCCAATCGATACCAGAATCTCCGTAAAATGGCTGCCGCGCCAAACATTTTTTTTAGAAGAACACTTCTTGAGGCTTGTCTTGAAAACAAGCAAGTGTCGTAGAGGATTTAGACTATTTCGGCCTTATTGAATGATGTGTGGTGGTATCTTGACTTTAAATACAAGACAAACATGTGATGAACACTTTCCGTTTCAGTATGGGCCAGTATGGATAGCGGCCGTATTGAATGATGTGTGGTGGTATCTTGACTTTAAATACAAGACAAACATGTGATGAACACTCTCCGTTTCAGTATGGGCCAGTATGGATAGCGGCCGTATTGAATGATGTGTGGTGGTATCTTGATTTTAATACGAGGCAAACATGTGATTCAGTATGTGCCAGTATGGATAGCTGCCGTGTTGAATGATGTTTGGTGGTATCTTGACTTTAAATACGAGACAAACATATGATGAACACTTTCCGTTTCAGTATGCGCCAGTATGGATAGCGGCCGTATTGAATGATGTGTGGTGGTATCTTGACTTTAAATACAAGACAAACATGTGATGAACACTCTCCGTTTCAGTATGGGCCAGTATGGATAGCGGCCGTATTGAATGACGTGTGGTGGTATCTTGATTTTAAATACGAGACAAACATGTGATTCAGTATGTGCCAGTATGGATAGCTGCCGTATTGAATGATGTGTGGTGGTATCTTGACTTTAAATACAAGACAAACATGTGATGAACACTCTCCGTTTCAGTATGGGCCAGTATGGATAGCGGCCCTATTGAATGATGTGTGGTGGTATCTTGACTTTAAATACAAGACAAACATGTGATGAACACTCTCCGTTTCAGTATGGGTCAGTATGGATAGCGGCCGTATTGAATGATGTGTGGTGGTATCTTGACTTTAAATACAAGACAAACATGTGATGAACACTTTCCGTTTCAGAGTATTGGCCATGTCGACCATGTAGAATGGTGTGTGGATGTACGGTGACTTTAATTACAATATTCAAAATATGATAATCACTTTCCGTTTCAGTATGCGCCAATATGGATATCGACCGTGTGGAATGGTGCAAAGAGGTAGCGTGACTGTCGTTACAATATTCAGAATATGATAATCACTTTCCGTTTCAGTATGGGCCAGTATGGATATCGACCATGTGGAATGGAAAATATGATAATCACTTTCCGTTTCAGTATGGGCCAGTATAGATAGCGACCGTGTGGAATGGTGCATGGAGGTAGCGCGACTGTAATTACAATATTCAAAATATGATAATCACTTTCCGTTTCAGTATGGGCCAGTATGGATAGCGACCGTGTGGAATGGTGCATGGAGGTAGCTTGTCTGTAATTACATTATTCAAAATATGATTATCACTTCCCGTTTCAGTATGGACCAGTATGGATAGCGGCCATATTGAATGGTGCATGGAGGTAGCGTGACTGTAAATACAATATTCAAAATATGATAATCACTTCCCGTTTCAGTATGGACCAGTATGGATAGCGGCCATATTGAATGGTGCATGGTGGTAGCGTGACTGTAAATACAATATTCAAAATATGATAATCACTTTCCGTTTCAGTATGGGCCAGTATGGATAGCGACCTTGTGGAATGGTGTGTGGTGCACGTATTTCCTGGTTACCCTTCTACTTGATATATTCTACTACACCGTCGACAGTCAACATTTCTGGTTGTTATACGTTTCCAACTGGGGCTACATTCTTTCACTGGCAACCGCGACAGTACAAGTGATTGTTAGATTGTTCGTGATATTGCGTAGAAAAGATATAGTCAAAGGTAAGATTTCAAGATTTAATAATTCACTTTAGTACTAAATCTCCTATTAATTTCTATCGAATATGAATTTATTTTCCGAAAGACACAAGTTTATAATAAAATATATGTTTTTTTTTGTATTCTGTAAACATATGTTGATAATGTACCTATTGTTTCATAAATTTGTACGTGATTGTGAAAACTGTAAAATGAAATCTAATAATTATGTTCATGACAAAGAAATAAAAACAATATCAAAACGATAGCACATGCTGTCAGTAACACCAGCTGCAAGAAATAGTTTTCCATAGGATTTGTCATGGCTCCTGGACAAGAAAAAACGTCACCGACATACAAATGTCTGTAAAGGGGCCGGGTGCGTGGTGGGGCGGGGTGGGTAGGAGGGTACATCAGGTCATACATGAGGGTCTAGGGGTCCGACTTAAACATGACAAACAATATTTATATTTTTTTATTTTAAAGGGCGTAATCATAATAAACCTTGTTTACTAGGAAATTTATTCTCCACATCTTCTTGCATATGCTTTTTGCTTGGTTATGCATTAGAGAGTTAATTTAAAGTAGATACCCCGTCAACAATAACCACAGTTTACAACATATGTTCACCGTTTCTTAACCTACAGACGACGAGGTATATATATCTTACATTTTTTTTAGAATCGAAACTCTATAGATACACTTATAAACGGTTTGACCAGCCAGGCCAAACCCCAAAGCTGGAACGTCGAATTAAGAGTTACCAACTCATAATTCATTTTACGCATATTCAACCATGGGTGTTCTAAGAAACCGTGAATAAAAACTACACTTTTAATCGGCAGATATACATTGTTATATGACGTACACAACTGGATAATGTTTTGATAAGAAAAACTTTCGTTATTTGGCGGGTTAGTTTCTTTGAACATTTATCGTCCGATTTTATTCAGACTATTGAGTGAATTCAACACGACGATAACCCAACTTTTGAATTGATACGACATTGTTATCATGAACTAGACTATTTTGGAAAATGTTTGATTCTTTTAGTAAAAACCCGAATTTTATCGGACATTTGAATTGATACGACATTGTTATCATGAACTGGAACATTTTGAACATGTTAGATTATTTTAGTAAAAACCTGAACTTTATCGTCCAATTTCATTCAAACTATTGAGTGAATTCAAAGCATAAACATGAACAACACGACGATAACACAGCATTTGAATTGATACGACATTGTTATCATGAACTGGGACATTTTGAAAACGTTTGATTCTTTTAGTAAAAACCTGAACTTTATCGGACATTTGAATTGATATGACATTGTTATCATTCACTAGTACATTTTCAACATGTTAGATTATTTTAGTAAAAACCTGAACTTTATCGTCCAATTTCTTTCAAACTATTGAGTGAATTCAAAGCATAAACATGAACAACACAACGATAACACAGCATTTGAATTGATACGACATTGTTATCATGAACTGGAACATTTTGAACAGGTTAGATTATTTTAGTACTGGACTATATTTTGGAAATATAATCTTCAATAAATCCTCCATAAAGGAAAGAAGTATTAAAACTTCAAAATGTTAATCTTTTTTATATTTCCCTATGCCTTTTTTAACCATGGTGTTTCGTTCTTAGTGAAATCTTTTTCTCTTGAAAAGAGCCAAGGGGCCGAAATATTGAATAAAAGAGTAACATTTTGAGGTTTTTATATTTTGGAAGTTTTATTGTAATATCTTCTGTCAGATACTATTCTATCTTGTAACTATACAGGTGATGCCTCTGGATGCCCCTGGTATTCAGGACTACAATGGGTGCTGTACAATACCAATAACGTCACATCACTCATACTTACCAGTCTCTTCTACAAACTCAACCAGTCAGGTACTATTCAACGTTGCACATTTTCTTTTCTTTTTTATAAAATAGCTTGCTAAATTTCCTCTTCGACGTTTTGTGTCTGTCTTTAATGTTAAAATCAAAGCTAAAATAACATTTATAATTGTTATCAAACGTTTCGACATCAAACCTTTGAGTAGATATAATATTTAAAGGGAATAAATAGCATGTGTATTTCATTCTATTTGTTTATTTCAGATTTCGCCTATCCATGTGTAAACAAGCATTTACTCACCACCGTATACGTTGTAGTGAATACGTCCTTTATATCGTCGGAACCAGTCAAACTTTTTCATTTCTATCAACCAATGACATTCGCAATCTTCTATGTCATCGTGACTGCGATTGCCCAATCACAAATAGACACTGATTTAGACAGCCTCATTCTGGATTGGACACGCCCCATGGACACCGCCATACTGTCTTCCTGTGTTGTCCTATTGATAGTGCCTCTTGTACATGTGTTATTTTACTGCCTATACCAATTACGGATATTCGTTCATAAAACGTGTTCAGATCACATACAAACACCCACATTCTCAAAGTCGACACGAACAGAACTTCAAAGGGACATAACTACTACTGACGTAGTGTTAGAAGATCAACACGATGCTCACTATGTTGACGTCACACCTGACATAAAAGACGACACACGTGTTAAACTTAGTGAAGAAAAAACGCGGACAGGCGAGTTTTCAAGGTACAACTGCCGTTTATATAAAAGCGAGACAGACTTACGAGATTACCGATTCAAAAACGGATTTTACTGTGATTTCGCCAAACCTAGTTCAATATTTCACCACAAACATAACGGGTTTTCCAGAAACGCGATAACATGTGAGACTGAAAACAACAACGTACCCCAGTTTCGGGGAAGCCAAATAATAGTTGTTAAGACATGTAAGAAATGTACTTCACACAAACAGGAAGACGACGATGAAGGTAGTATAACGGATTCGGTATCTACAGTTTCATCCGATTTTCTTTCACACAATGTTACAGACGAAATTATGGACTACCTGTGATTTAAACGCTGGTTGGTCAATTAAATGGTACATTTGTTTTGACCAATGAACACAGAAAGCTTCATATAATTCAGAACGACTAGCTTTGCTAAATATATTTAAAAATAATAAAAGTACGGAAAACATTATTTTTTTCTGCAGAAACACAAGGAAGCATTAATAACTAATTATTTTAGCTGTGCTTACATCTTGTATTTTACAGAACGGTGAATGTCAATTTATACCAACAAGGCATTTGTTCAGTATTATTAACATTTATATTCGCGTTAGTGTTGTGTGGCGTCCGCCGAATGGAGACAACTGGTCAAATGTCTCCCGTTCTACGGCGCATCAGTAGTGTCATTATTTCTCGTTCATTGAGACTTTAAATACGAACACCACTTATTCCGGTGCTAGGGGCGTGATACGTTTTGCATTTATAACACATTACCTCTCATGAACAGATCCAAGAATACCTCTCATGAACAGATTCAATAAAACCGAGTATACTACTGTCTTGTTTGTATTCGTTACTTCCCACATTGTAGTATTTACTGTGATGCATATCACTATGAATGTCATAAAAACGCTTTGAAGTAAGTAAGTTATTTACTCTGGTTTGCTCTAAGGGGTCGAACTCATGTTCTATCATTTAAGCGAAAGATCATTTTCTCTGTTTTACAAACTTAGTAATTTTACTCGCATTTTGCATCCAGACCACATAAAGAAAACAGTAGCTTATGTCAATCTGGCACAAATCGTATATTATATATTTGGCGTCGAGTTTAGACAAAGAACGCTTTAAAACAGCTCATCTTCTCTGTCAATGAATTCTTTTAACAAATTGGTATTCCACAGTTGATGTTGCTTCCGCCACCCCGGAATGTTGCTAATTTAATTTAAATCACTAACCCCTTTCTATACTGTATAAGGACCATGATACCTAGCTTGTGTAGACTATTTACGGATAGGTTAAAAAGCAAGAACTGTATCACCAGGTTTGAAATTTCTTTCTTGTACAGGCAAATCATACCTTCTTTTAATTTTGATTGAGATGATTTCAGATTAGACCAGGCTTAGCTACCTCGCAAGCTTTTGACGGTTTATGTCTAAAATCCGACACATACTGTAGAAGATACAAAGATACTTTGTCTTAGCATTTCTAAATGGACTAGCTTCAGGAAATCTTGTTGACGCACACATAATTGTCAACATATATTGCTTAGAAGACTTGGTCTTCGGGAAGGGGCCAATGCCGGAATAGGTTGAAGATGTACTTTGGAAAGCTTGGGTTTTCTTACCACTTGACGCGATATGTCTTTTTAAAGTCTAAGTGACTAGCCATAGGAGTAGGAGCCATAGGAGTTCCATGGGTCAACAGGGACACCAGGTGGTCAGCATTTGCTTATGAGGATTCCATATTTAGTATAATAACAAGCTCGGACTTGTGAAGCTCCATCTTCACTAACATCCCTATCAAAAACTAATCCCAGTTTCTCTATGCTGCTCACTTGTGATCTCGTTCATTTGACATGATCTTTGTCATTCAAACTAATAGAAGAAGAATGATTAAATGAGTGAATATTATTTTTGCTATAGTCCGTCTGAGATTCAGAAACCTCTGTGTTAAAAGAATGCCCAATGAAAGTATCAGCCAAATCAATGTCAGAACAAAGATCATTTTCAATGGCTCCTTTTTGCCATAGCTCGATTAACTGCACAAGCTGGATGCAAGCCAGATATTTCCTGTTCAACGGAATCAGAGGATTGATCTAAAAAAGGTTTGTCAGATACAAGTGGATTAACTACGACCTTATCTCCCGCTAGGTCATTGCCTAGTAATAAATGGACGCCTTCAACTGGTAAAAAACAATTTTATTTCCACAACCACAGTTCCAGTAAACAAATAGGATGACAAATAAATATTATGGAGAGCGGCGGTCAAATAACCGCACTCTACTCCCTGAATAAGGGCACTAGTACCAGAATACGTCTTCTCAGAAAAAGGTGGGTTATCTGCTTATGTGAGAGATTGAGAAACTTCTGTGTCACGTTATATTTTAATAGGGATATGTTTGGTTGAATCACCAAAATAGAACCTTCAGACAGAAATGGTTAATATGTCTCCATAACAGAATCAGACTGGGAATTTGTGATCTCAAACATTGCATTGTTTCCAGTACAAGAATGGTGTTTACACCTTAAAGATGCAAGACCGGGTCCGTATTCATAAAGCTTCTTAGCACTATCTTAAGTCAAATTTATCAATTTTTTAAACATCTTTTGCTATCGATTTAAGACTTTCTCTTAATATTGCTAATAAGGTTATGGATAAATAAAACCTACAGCTATATATTTATCTTAAAATAGACTACGCACCTGAGAAGTTAATACGGATATTTAAAAATATGTAAAAATCTTAGATATTGACTTAAGGTCCATTATTATACTCTTAAGTATTATTTTCTACTTAAGTTGCGTTATACGAGGGTGCTTCAAAAAGTTCTGTCACTAGGCATATATCATTTGAACTGGGTATTACACTGAGATAAAGTAGTGTATTTATAGTACTACTAGTTTCGCTCTCTTAAATTCCACAACAAAAATGAAAACTTTCTGGTTATTTATACCCCTGAATTACCTCCCCCTACCACACCTTTTGGATACTGGCATCTCTGAAAAATGTCCTTGTTACAAAACGTTGTAAAAATTATTTGAATAATCTATGCTTTTAAATTTTTTGTACGCGATCTGTTGTTATTCGCCCATAATCCATGAAAATGATTGCTGGGAATTCGGAAAGGTCTTGCTGCAAACCAGATATGAGTGAATGCATATCCCTTAATTTTAGCAGAAATAACACTGATTTTCTTCATTTTGTTTACGGAAATGTTATAATATCTTTTAAATGTCGTAATTATTCTCATAGTATTAATATGTTTTCATAATTTTTTACAATTCCTAGTCCTTCAGAGTTTAAATTTCATATTCAACACATTATTGTAGAATTTTGTACAATGTTTAGTGAAAATATTGATCATCCAAAAACGCTATTTCAGAAGACTGCCCTTCCATTTAATGTCCATTTATCATTAAATTAATTTTACACCTTAGCTTAAAATGTTAATTTTTAAGACAATGCCGTTCATCTACCATGCTTAAATTCTAAATCTTGTAATGCACAGATATAACTGGTAATGTAAGAGAAATTTCAAAGGTCTTCGACAAATACTTAAAGAGAAACAGGCATTTAAAAAAAGTAACAATTAACATACCTGAAAAAACTCAGGACGAAAATGCCTCAGTGTGTATAAGTGATGTGTATTAAATGTTCCATAACTTTCGTCACACAAAAGATACAGCATTCATTTTACCATCAATGGAATGGTATTGAAACTCTCTTTTATTTGGTACCAAACATCAACACTCACAATGAGCACATAATTGTTAAAACGCGTTAGTGACAGAACTTATTGAATGACCCTCGTATATACGGGCCCAGTATGTTTTATACCCTTTTTCTTTATTGCTTCCTTTTCAAAATAAAGCACTCAGGAATGAGGTGACCTTTCTTTTTGCAATAATTGCAAGTATTTGAGATAAGAATTTTGGACCAATATTCTGCTTAGATGCTTGATGTTTGGAAGCATTACGTGGTCCGAGTGTCGCCGCCTCATTATGGGTGGTTGAAGTTAAAACAAGATTCGTGTTCTCTGTATATCTGAATATATATTTATAACAGTATATGAGTCTAATGCATGATAATGATGACATGAATAAAATGAATAAAGACAATGCCTAAATGGAAATAACAATGATGATTGGAAATAGCATGTCAATTAATATAATCACACGTAAAGTATTGTATAGAAAATACATTTGGACATAATAACATGCTGAATGTAAAAGAAAGTTATAAATGAAAATAACAAAGGATCTTCATCTTGGAATTGAACTGTACATGATGATGATGATGATGAACTTTATTTCCTCCACTTGCGAGATTATCATACTACAATTATGGTGAGACATATAGAGTAATGACATTATGGCAAATATGTAATTTCAAAATAGCATATAAAACGTGACAAAGGGATCAGCTATTATATAAATACGCACATGAACACCCATAATCGCACACAAACACACATATATACATGTACGCATACATACGCATACTCATGTATGCATCCATATACTAGCTTACGCGCTCACCCACGTAAAAGTGGGCCATATATCCAGTCGCTATAATGCGACTGTGCTAGTTTCCATGTTATACGTTGTATATTCCCGTTTTGACCAGCCTTAATCACGAAATCGAAAATTGAAGAAGGAAGGGCGCGGGGACGGTTGTTTTTTCCACCATTAACGGTTCGGGCCATTACGGGTACGTTAGTCAACATGTTCTTTACATTGAGTACTTTTAATGCTATGTTCAAGGCAATCATATTACTGCAAAAGCAATTTATTTATAGAATAAAAATTTACAATCAAAAGCATATTTAAAACATCGCTTTAAAAACGCAAGTTGGACGCTTCGACAGAGTGAACTACCTATATCCGCACCGAGAATTTTCAGAGTAAATCTGGTTTCGTCCATCAAACTTAACTCGTTAGTGAATCCCGGGCCACAAATAAGTCTCAGGTCGTTAAGCTACGCGGCTCTCACATTTCTACTAGTCGTACACTTTGAAAGGACATGAGAGATTGTGTCTTGGTGTACACTTGAACAGTTTATACATGTTTTATCTTCCAGAATGATTGATCTTGACCATAACAAGGCAACGAGAACTACGATATATAGAGGAGAATGGTTTCGCGACAACTCGTATATTATCGCGGGCCGTATTTCTGTATGTAAGATTTTGAAGTATGCAAAGTCTTGATCTGCGTTTAGTCTTTCGCGCCATAGATTCGTTTCTTTGGCGATAACGGCTGTATGCACTTTTTTCTTCCATACCTGTTTACTCGGCAGAGAATTTACGTCTCGTAAAAAATCATTAATGATGCCTTGCAAATCATATGTATCTAACAATTTGCATATATCGTGAATTAAACCTTGTTGGTTATTAATCGTATGTGTAAGATACATGAAATAACGTCTCAAAAATACCTTCTGACATATCGTCTCACTATTCAGTGTTAAAATCTTATGCAAAAATACATGTTTTCTTTTATCTACCTCTGCTTATAGACGTATAAGACCCAACATTAGTTCGCACATATCTGACCGAGTACGTGTATGAAATCCCTAAATCTTTTTCACAATGAAATGCTGTAACCTATTTAACATATCGACGTCTGATTTTGTCATATTATTCCATAATTCGTAGCCATAAAGTGCGGTTGGTATGATGATTTTTTCTGTATAAATTTGCTGAAGGCAATGGGTTTAGGCCCAGAGGACGAACTCCAAGCCCTATCATAGCGTAAAACGAATTTCTGGCCTTTTGGCATCGCTCTGTTATTCTTTGTGCTAACTTATTATTTGAGTCTTGTCTTATTCCTAAATGAGTTATATTGGTTGCTTGTTCTATGGTCGCATTTCCAAATCTCATTTCCTTTTAAGAGGGTATTTCATAATAAGTGATTTACACTTATGGTAAACTTCCATTTTTGGGAATATATGCAAACAATGTCAAGCAAATGTTGCAGACCTACCGGGGTAAGTGCTATAAGACTTATATCATCTGCGAATGTTGGGGTCCCGCTTTTAACTGATAACACCCTAGCGCTAAATTTGGAAGTTTCCAACGTTTGCAGTAATTCGTCGACGTAAACGAGATAGAGAAATGTAGAGAGGACCCCTCCCTGACGTACTCCACGTTGGATGTCAAACGGATCTGACGTCATTCCGTGTATTCGTACCACACATTTAAGGTTAGTATACACTTTCTTTAAGATGCGCCAGAGCTTACCAGTAATTCCTAAGTCGCCAATTTTGGCTAGAAAACCATCATGCCACACTCAGTCATATGCCCCTTTTATATCGAGGAACGCTATGTAAACCTTACTTTTCTGTTCGAGTTGGTAAAACATAGTCTCTTGGAGATTGAAAGACGTAGTGATACAGCTTAAACCTTTTTGAAATCCTTGCTGTTGCAGGCATAGAAATTGAGTACTTTTTGTCTCCAAGAAAGTATTGAACCTTTCTAGGAACAGTTTTTCGAACATTTTGTTAAAACATGATAAGAGCGCGACCGGTCTATAACTACTCGGGTCAGACTTATTCTTGCCATTCCCTTTATATATCGGGACGAAAATACTGGTTTTCCATGGTATTGGGATGCATTCATACAACAGAGTTCTGTTGAACAATATAGCTATCGATGTATTTAGATGCATTACTCCATATATTACATGTTCATTTATTACGTTGTCTATTCCAGATTTGTTTCTTTTCATTAGTTGCTTAGTAATATTCGAAATATTGGACTCAGTTACTTGAGATTCAATAATGTATCCGAATTCTCCCATTTGTTTTGTACTGTGTTGACGGAGCTTAGAATTAATATTTTGTGACAGCGGTCCTTCCTTGTTATCGACGAGCGTAAAAACATCTTTGAAGTATTGACCAAACCCGTTAGCTATATTTGCTTTGGTGTATGTATTACCATTCTCAATAATTTCTGAACATATCTCGATAGGTTTATCTTTTTTGCCCCTTAAGAGACTCCAAAACAGCCTGTAATCTAATTCGGCCGCGCGTTCAATTTCTTCGTATGAATGATTTAGGTATTTGTCGCACGCAATTCGTTGCAGTCGCCGAAAAGTGTTCTTAGCCCCGAAAAGTGTTCTTAGCACTTTTATACGCTTTATACGATTCATACTGGGCCTCCCATCTTCGATCCATTGTCGCCTAAATCGTCATGATTCATTGTGAGCTGTCTTAACCTCATACGTCCAATACGGTTTTGCGTATTTATTAAATCTACTTTTAGGTAGTACAGAGGATGCCGAATGGGTGGCGTTTACGATAACGTCGTTCACTTCACCTGGAGTGCGCATTTCGTTTTCTAAATAGTCAATGTCTATATTGTTAGCTATATGGTATTGATACGATTGTATATGCTCAGCAGTACATTTGTTCCACGCTACAGAACGTGTAAGAGATATATTATGTATACTAATTTCGTCTAAATCTATTTGCAAAAACAACGGTAGATGGTCCGATGTAATATATGGCGTTCTTCGATAACGGATGACTTTCGTATCTCCTGCTATAATGTAGTCACCTTGAGTTGAGTAAAACGACGACAGAGCTTGTAGATCATTCTACATAATGCTCTATGATGTTTTCTGATGGCATATATACGCTAAACATGTATGTTAGCGTCGAATGTTGGGTCCTAACCTCTACCCCGAGAATTCTATCATTTTGTATATTTTGTAGCCTAGAAACATTATTTCTAAAACATTTTCTATACAGTATCGCTGTAACCGCTTTCCCACATCTTGCCTTGCTATATGGGTCATCAGATTGATTCACTGTGGAAAAAGACAAAAAGTCTGGGTGGATACTATTTAGAAATGAAATTGAGTGCACGAACAATTTATGTTCGCTTTTGAAAGCTATGTCAATATTGTGGCTATGCAATAAGTTGGACAGCGGGTACGCCGACGACATAATGCCTCTAACATTCCAACAAAGTATATTTAAAACCATATTAAGAAGTTTAACAACGTATGCAGTTTACAATAATTGTGCAAGCTGGAAGGCTTCCGCTAATACTAATTGTCGATATCTGACCACCCATCTCTGCCCCTGTCATTGTCCCACCCCATGTACCTGTCCGTGTCTCTCCGTTCGTATTGGTTGTCTCTGTAGTTGTCATAGTGATAATTTCTGTTATCTTTCTCGTTATTTATTTCTGTCCCATAACCGTTGTGGTCGTTTGCGTCAAAGTTCCATGATCTACGTCTGTAGCGTTGTCTATTTGCCCGTCTGTTTTGCATTTCCTGTCTCCGTTCGCTAAGTTCTTTGTCCCACTCTTATTCATCCATCTTCTAACTCAATATCATAATACCAAAACTCGCTAGCTTCAACTTTTTCAGAATCACATACTGCTATGTTTATTCCCACAGAGGAGCCATATTTCCCGTGATACATTCTAATGTTTGTAACATGTACATTTCTTTCTTTGACATAGTCGTAAATGTCTTTCTCAACTACACCTGGATCAATGTTTCAGACATGGCACGTTATGATCTTCTTCCGCTTCACAGCAATAAATCCGTCCCGTACCGACTGATTTTCCATTTGTCTCTCTACATGCTCGGGTTCATCTATGTGCAATGATTGAAAGGTTGATTTCATTGTCTAATTTACCTTGCTCGTTTCTGGTAGATTTCAGTCGGGATGGGGCGAAGTCATTACGTTTGACTTCTGAAGATGTACGACTAGTACATGGTGTTTTAGTATTAGTGGTTACATTTTCAGTAGTTGCACTTTTACCCACTTTATGATCTACTACTGTTTTATTGGCAACTGTAACTGTCTTTTGTGAGGGAGTAATTTCGTGTCTTGCACCGTCGGTGTATAAGGGCATTTTTTGTGATGTAGATGGCGTACTCGTTGTCATTATCACTGATTCCAACCTTGGATCAACGTATTGTGGGAAACCGGATATTGTAGGTTCAACAGTTTCGTGTGCACTTGCTTTTTTTGCTTTGTGTACCGCGTCAGCATATGACATTGTATTAGGTATGCCATCTGTGCTATATAAGCGTAATCGTTCTGTGTCTTTCACAATGTTTGCGTCCGTCATTAACTTTTTATTAACTGTGTCAACCGCTAACATAATATTTGACACGTCGCCTTGTATCTGGTCTAGTTTTGATAACGCGGATGCTCCTGGTAGTTTTGACAGCGTGCTATTTATAACCCCATGGACTATGCGTAGGGCACCTGAAATTTGTTCATTTCGGAGAAAATTTCGCGAATAAGCTCTGAGTCTTTATTCTGCTTTAAAGTTATATTTGCTAATTCCGACTGAATTCCCGTTAAGGTTGCCGACATATCCGGAACCACGAACTTGTCGCGTAACGTTTTCTTCAGTAACCATTACTGAGTCGTTAATGGTTGTATTCGTAGCTGACGTAAATATATCGTAGATATCCTTGGTTTTGTCACCGTCTAAGAACATCTGTAACACGTAACAATCGATCGCGCATTTCTCAATCTTTGTGGCACTTGGTGAATTTCGTCGATTCACTAATTTAGTATCTGGGCACTCTGGTATCTCCCTAGCCCTATCTGCCAGCCTAACTCTGTAATCATTGACCCGATCATAATACCCGCCGCACATTATAAGCAGTTCGTGTATATACTGGTTCCTCGTTAACCCTTCTAAGTGTAGGTCAATGTCCTGGTAAAACCGTTGTGGTCTAGGAACTTGAGACGACATGACATCATAGATATAGGACATATCGTTTGAATCATAACTGCCAGCCGAATAATCGGCCTTCTCTTCCTTTATTTGTCTTAATTGTTCATTTACTCCCGTCTTGTTCGCTACTTACTTCTGTTTCGCTTTTTCCATCCATTTGTAATTCTCACGTATACCGCGCGTATTCGACAATGAGCCTGATAGAACAGGTGAGTTTGATCAATTTAATACTCTGAAACTGTGCGCCAGTTATTCAAATAGTTTACTAACCCAATTTTTAAAAGGCATGCCGTCACTAAATTATAATTGCGTAAACGAGAGCATTGCCATTATATCTAATCAAAGAGCATCAGCCCAAGATTGATATACATAATGCGTGATGCATGATTAATTTCAACAGCTATTTGTCAGTAATTATACAGTACCTTTTACGTGATTTATATATTTTCTTTCACCAACAGAGTGTCGATTGAAGGCCATTCCAGGCCAACCATACATGTACAGACATCTTGAACAATAAGATGCCATGTCCAGCTAGCTGGGACAATCTTTGACCAAACCCAGTGTGGTTGTGTATATTGATGATTAGCCTATAGATCGTTAGATACAAAAGGTGGGAATCATACTTTGAAAATCGTACAATGTCCGTTAAAGCCGTCATTCGTCGTGTTGATCTAAATCGGCCCATTCTGTCATGCTTCGGGATTAAGTGTGAATCTATGGCTCAGGTATTCCTTTGAATGAATGAATTCAAACGTAACAGTGTTTTTTCATATCTTCATGATATTTGTTTAAATTCATAAGATTCCTTACTGGTATGTACATGTCAACGTTTTGTATGGCAGATATCGGTAACAGTCGCTACGTTTTGTTATTTAAATTAATTCAGTGTTTTTCTAAGAGTATTATTTTTTGGTAATTCACTAAAACTGTCATTACTACAGTTCTACTACTAATAATTACATTACTACAGTTCTACTACTAATAATAACAATGGACAAATGTAAAGAAAAAGTTAACATAATGATAAAACATTAAAAAATTTATCAAGTTAATCTTCTCAACTTTAGTTTTCATTTTATCAAATTTTATTTTCACTCTATGAATAATTTCTTGACAGTCTTACCGAGAACACATTTTAAAATGTATATTCAGTCAATTAAATGATGATGCTTAAATACGCCTGTAGATTTTCTACAAAGAAATATAAAAAGATCGGACATGGAAAGTAGCATTCAAAGAGGACAGTCAACCAAAAAATACAGAAACAAACACGCAAACAGACAAACAAGAAGGCAAAAGTAATAATAACAGCAAACGACATCACAAACACAAAAGGGTTGACAATAGGGCTACCGCCTTGGAACGGTCAGTGGCAAAGTAGGCCACTGGGGTTTAAACCGGTTCTAGGGTGCACCAAACCTCACACTTACCCTACTGTCATCCCATTAAACAGGACAGTGTAAATAAAGAAATCCCCGCCATGATCTAATCTCTGACCAACAAGGCAGCATCAATAGGCAATATAAGTAAAACACAAATATGCTCGTGTAAATAAAAGACAAACCTTCAATCAAAAACCGGTTACTGATTCAAAAGTTATGACGTACAGAAGAAAAAAATATCTTATGTCAACTAAATCAAGGGTTATAACTTTGTAATGGGACATTGTCGAAAATGTATAAAAACAAATCTATCAAACAGAATACGAAAGTTATCGCACACTTAAGCTTCTTGTGTTATACTTATATTGACCTTTAGTGCTGACTTGTTTGTTAGAGAAAATAACATGGCGGATATATTTTTATTGTACACTGTCCCGTTTTACTGGGATGACAATATGGTAAGAGTGAGGTTTGGTGCTAGAACCTGGTTTAAACCCCCCAGCGGCCATTTTGCCACTGACCGCTCCAAGGCGGTAACCCTACTGTCAACCCGTTTGAGTTTGTGATGTCACATGCCTTTCTTTTAAAACGTGTAATTGTTGTTTGTTTCAATTAGTGCTTTTTGAAATCTACATTTCCGGTTTGACCTTTATACCACCAACTTTACGTGCCTACATTTCCTGTTTGACCTTTATACCACCAACTTTAAGTGTCTATATTTCAGCATAATCAAGGACAATAACTTAAATAAGTTAAGAGTTAATTTTGAGGAAGTGGAATATGACTGAGATCCACGATTAAGGCCTTACAATACAGACAGAGAGGCTATACCAGATATAGTGTTGTTGCAAACTGGACCCTATGTACACAGCCTTGACCTTAAAATAATGGTAATATATTATAGAACTACTCATGGCATGTTAGAGCCCGGGTCCAAAGTCCTCGATTTTTTGTTGTCATCCAGGCAACCTCTATGACAAATACGAACACCCTCCTTCAGCCAATGTTACAAGCAAAACCGACTGACGAATTGACAGACGCATGGTGGATGGACGGACGGAACCGATGGGAACAACAGCAGTATATCCGCTTTTTCTTCAAAATGTACGGTTGAAGAAATGTAGATATAAATTCAAAAGTTACAAACACATCTTAATCTAAGTCCATTGCTGTCCAGTTCTCCATATTCTAATATAAATGTTCTACATATGATTATTTAATATCACTTTTGATATACTTGGATTTGAGAATTGTTTATATTTAATGTTTTGTAATCAAAAGTACTAAGATTAAGGTATACATATGCATTCCATATTATTCTTGGCGGAATAATTACTGGTGTTGAGTACTTCTTGTTGCTATAAGTAGAGGATACAATGGCAAATGCAAACTGTGTTCTGTACGATAATTATTTCTACATGACAGTTATGACGTAAATCACGTTTGTTTTCAATATTGATGGTTCATTTTTAGATCATCTGAGCCGAAGGCTCAATGTGATCTATTGGGATCACTCTTCGTCCGTCGTCCGTCGTCCGTCCGTCGTCCGTCGTCCGTCGTCGTCGTTAACTTTTCTTCAAACGACTTCTCCTCAGAGACTGCTTGGCTAATTTTGACCAAACTTCACATGGATGATCCTGAGATGAATGCTTTTTAGATTTGCTAAAATTAGGTCAGCACAGTATCCAAGATGGCAGCCATTACCATATATAATCAAAACCTTAAAAAATCTTCTTCTCCAGAACCGCTGGACAGATTTCAACAATTTTTCTTTTAAAATGATTGTCAACGCCTAGACTATCAAGTTTGTTCAAATGAAGTCCCCGGGATCAAAAATGGTTGTGCCCCGGGGGTCCAACATTTGTATATTGAGATTTTGCATGTTTTTCATATACACATATAGGATTTTCTTTAAAAAAATCTTCTTCTCTGAAACCACATGGCACAGAGCTCTCATGTATTACATGTAGCATCAGCTTATGGTCCTCTACTAAGTTTGTTAAAATGGTCAAATGGTGACCCTGGGGTCAAATTTGTCCCCGCCCCGGGGGTCACAGTTTTACATAGACTTATATAGGAAACAAAAAATATCTTCTTCTCTGAAACTGCAAGAGCCAGAGGTTTGATATTTTGCATTTGCTATAAGCCTATGGTCCTCTACAAGTTTTGTTCAAATGGTGACCCTCGGGTCACATTTGACCCCGCCCGAAGGGTCACATGTTTTACATAGACATGTATAGGGAAAACTTAAAAAATCTTCTTCTCTGAAACTGCAAGAGCCACAGGTTTAATATTTTGCATTTGCTATAAGCTTATGGTCCTCTACAAGGTTTGTTCAAATGGTGACCCAGGGTTCACATTTGGCCCTACCCCAAGGGTCACATTTTTTACATAGACATGTATAGGGAAAAACTTAAAAAATCTTCTTCTCTGAAACTGCAAGAGCCAGAGGTTTACTATTTTGCATTTGCTATAAGCTTATGGTCCTCTACCAGGCTTGTTCAAATGGTGACCCAGGGATCACATTTGGCACCACCCCGGGGGTTACAGTTTTACATAGGCTTGTATAGGAAAAAACTGAAAAAAATCTTCTTCTCTGGAACCACATGGCACAGAGCTCTCATGTATTACAAGTAGCATCAGCTTATGGTCCTCTACTAAGTTTGTTCAAATGGTGATCCTGGGGTCAAATTTGACCCCGCCCCGAGGCTCACAGTTTAACATAGACTAATATAGGATTTTTTTTAAAAATCATCTTCTCGGAAACTACAAGAACCAGGGGTTATTATTTTGCACTAAGCTTATGGTCCTTTACCAAGTTTGTTCAAATGGTGACCCTGGGGTCACATTTGGCCCCGCCCCAAGGGTCACATGTTTTACATAGACATGTATAGGGAAAAACTTAAAAAATCTTCTTCTCTGAAACTGCAAGAGCCAGAGGTTTACTATTTTGCATTTGCTATAAGCTTATGGTCCTCTACCAGGCTTGTTCAAATGGTGACCCAGGGATCACATTTGGCACCACCCTGGGGGTCACAGTTTTACATAGGCTTGTATAGGGAAAAACTGAGAAAAATCTTCTTCTCTGGAACCACATGGCACAGAGCTCTCATGTATTACATGTAGCATCAGCTTATAGTCCTCTACTAAGTTTGTTCAAATGGTGACCCTGGGGTCAAATGTGTCTCCGCCCCGAGGGTCACAGTTTTACATAGACTTATATAGGATTTTTTTTTTAAAAATCTTCTTCAGGGAAACTACAAGAGCTAGAGTTTTGATATTTTGCATTTACTATAAGCTTATGGTCCTTTACCAATTTTGTTCAAATGGTGACCCTGGGGTCACATTTGGCCCCGCCCCAAAGGTCACATGTTTTACATAGACATGTATAGGGAAAAACTCAAAAAATCGTCTTCTCTGAAACTGCAAGAGCCAGAGGTTTAATATTTTGCATTTGCTATAAGCTTATAGTCCTCTACCAATTTTGTTCCAATGGTGACCTTGGAGTCACATTTGGCTCCGCCCCGGGGGTCACAGTTTTACATAGGCTTGTATAGGGAAAAACTGGAAAAAAACTCTTCTTCTCTGGAACTGCAAGAGCCAGAGGTTTAATATTTTGCATTTGCTATAAGCTTATGGTCCTCTACCAATTTTGTTCAAATGGTTACCCTGGTGTCAAATTTGACCGCGCCCCCGGGGGTCATAGTTTTACATAGACTTATATATATATGGAAAAACTGCAAGAGCCACAGGTTTGATATTTTGCATTGACTATAAGCTTATGGTCCTTTACCAAGTTTGTTCAATTAGTGACCCTGGGGTCACATTTGGCCCAGCCCTAAGGGTCACATGTTTTACATAGACTTGTATAGGGAAAAACTTAAAAAATCTTCTTCTCTGAAACTGCAAGAGCCAGAGGTTTAATATTTTGCATTTGCTATAAGCTTATGGTCCTCTACCAATTTTTTTCCAATGGTGACCCTGGGGTCACATTTGGCACCGCCCCGGGGTCACAGTTTTACGTAGGCTTGTATAGCGAAAAACTGAGAAAAAAATCTTCTTCTCCGGAACTGCAAGAGCCAGAGGTTTAATATTTAAATGGTGACACTGGGGTCAAATTAGACTCCGCCCCATCGGTCACAGTTTTACATAGACTTATGTAGGAAACACATTAAAGTCTTCTTCTCTGGAACTACAAGAGCCATATGTTTAATATTTTGCATTTACTATACTCTTATGGTCCTTTACCAAGTTTGTTGAAATGGTGACCTTGGGGTCACATTTGGCCTCGCCCCAGGTGTCATGTTTTACATAAGACTTGTATAGGGAAAAACTTCTCTGAAACCACAAAGCTCTCATATATTACATGTAGCCCTGGGGTCACATTTGGCCCTGCCCAAGGTGTTACACTCTAGCACCTTCATTTTGTATTTGATATGTACCAAACTTTGTCAGTGTCTTTATGTCAACGTTGTTATGCACAACAGAGCCCACATTTCTTGAACAATCTTAACCAAACTTGCACAGATTGTATATGACCATAAGATTTCGAAGAAGTTTGATAATGTGCCAGTACTCAGGTGATCGATTTAGGGCCATCTTGGCCCTCTTGTTTGTTCATATGGTCACTAATATTTATCCACCAGAGCTCACGTTGAATAAAGCCAACAGTTCGGATACCATAGCAGCATACCTCGATCTTCATCTGTCGACATCAAATGATAACATACATACTAAAATCTATGATAAGAGAGATGACTTTAACCTTGACATCGTTACCTATCCACATTTAGATATACCTCGTTCTACATCATACGGGGTTTATATTTCCCAGCTAATTCCTTTTGCTAGGGCATGTAACAACGTTAAGGATTTCAATTATCGAAATCAATTTATTATAAGAAAACTTCTTCAGCAAGGTTTTTGCTATCGTAAACTACGTAGATCTTTGTCAAAGTTCTAACGCCGCAACAAAAACCTGCTGGAGAAGTACGACACCAGCCTAAACAAAATTCTGCGACTAAGAATATCAGAAAAGGTTTATTCTATGGAGAGGTGATCTATAAACGACGCAAATTAAACGGAATTCCTGACTACAAGACAAAATTAATCAGGCAATTCGTCAGAAAACGATACGACCCTTTAGTATTACAACGGACTTGATCCTTCCACAGTCAGTCACTACGCTTCAATTTTCTCTTCTGCGATGA
The DNA here is from genome assembly GCA_037043455.1 of Cyrtodaria siliqua. NCBI lineage: Eukaryota > Metazoa > Mollusca > Bivalvia > Adapedonta > Hiatellidae > Cyrtodaria > Cyrtodaria siliqua. The sequence goes on from JAWPHD010005946.1 coordinate 55,059, forward strand.
TGGACAACTTCGTGGGACTCCAAGACTGCACCTTCTGAAACCCTGAAAGTGGAGGCTGGTGCATGAACTTTCGTCCCTATATGCGTAAGTACTCTTTGCTCTATTGTGAGGTGTTATTTCCAAATTTCTTTTGATATTAAGGAATTCATTCCAATGAACCATAATAAAGCTTTTACGTCTGCTTATGATAGAGAAGTGGTAACTAATGACACATTGAATCGTATGCACCATATTTAGTAACAACTACCCTACATGCTTTTATACGCAAAGTGGAGCTTAAGTTTAATATTGGTAACAAACAAAAAATATTATAAAAAATGTTTATAATTTAATTCGTAAACTCAAACAATTATAAATTATTTATATTTTAGACTATTCAACGGACTCAACTCCTGTATCATATTATGTCAATATTAATAGTATTTAATATTGAATGACTTATAACAAACTAAAACAAGACAATATGGGTGTGATTTGTGTTGGTACATTCTTAAATACGTTCGTTTTCTTACTTGAATTTCGAATGGGTGGTTCCACTACTCCAGCCTTTAAAGGTTCTGAGTATTGTTTAATCACATTCAGGATGTGTTGCCTGCTTTTTAATTTAGTCATTTGACTGTTACCTGTGATACGCTTCATAACCTTTGCTACCAACTAAATTCCATTTTGTTTATTTCACCCTTTGTTTTCTCGTGTAGGGCTCCTCCTTTGATAATTGTCATATATAAGCTTAAAGATACACTGAAGTATATATATATCACATGTGTTTATACTGGTGCACTGCATACACTGCGCTTAATGGACTGCCGTAAAATGATTGAAGATCTTTTATTCGGATAATCTGATAAGAAATAAAGGATCTCTGAAATCATACCTGGAGATTTTAGAAATAAGCTCGTTCAGAAATTTGTTTGACTGTTTATGATATATTAAACATAGTACTATCGCAACACATTGAAACATGCCTGTTCTTGGCATGTGCTAAAAATAGAAAAAAAATCACAACCGACAGAAACATGTCTATTTCACACAATTTCATCATCTGATGACATCAGTCTGCTCATGCGCACTCGTGAGGCCCAATGGACGCTTCTACTACTGCTAGTAGAGCGCCACCGGACCTTAGGAGCCTTCTATTTATTTCTTAATGGATATTTACTAATAGTAGGCTTCGTACTGTTCCTTATATGTAATCACCAGATTCAAAGAATATGGCCATGATCTTAGAAAAGAAAATCTGGTTTGTGGACTATTTTATATTTTAAATGGACTCCCCCTCGCCCCCCATACGCCCACTAGACTTGTCCCCACGCCACCCCCACCCCCACTCGCCCAACTAGACTTGTATTTGTTTGTTTGCATTTACTCTTGGTTATGTGTTTCAGAGTTTAAACAGGTTTTGGACAATAACAGTAAGTCTGTCTCAACAGATCTTTCGCATCTATAATTATACATATTAATGAGCTCCCTGTATACGTTCAAAGAGGAATCAACATAATTATGTGGAAAGTTAAATATTTGGCTTCAGGAGGTATAACAACTCTTTAATTTCAGCTTTCGGTAGCCAAGTCGATCAGGAAGACGTAAGTGCTTGTTTGGATGCATACATCTATAAACTCGCACTTATGTATCCAAGCACGCACTTCCTGGTTCAGATGAGCTCTTACAGTGTGGATGTTCCAGTCCTGGGCAATATTGTCAAGCTCCGCTTGGACCATCCTCATGGAGCATTATTGTTAACATTCACAACATATCTGATCCGTTTCCGTGAAACAAATGCACCGTCGAATCTCTTGACGCTGAAACATGTCCAACCAGACTTCAATCCGTCGATTAGAGATACTCTTGCCGTGAATTATCTTTTTAGCCAAGCCAAACTAATGGCGAAAGAAAAACAATTATGTTTTTGTTTGTTCCGATATAGCAACGCAGAACACGTGGTGAAATACCATTCTTTCTCAAACTTTCAAGGAAATATGATTGTTTCAATAACTAAATTATTGCTGGATGCCAGTTCCAGCATGCATAATATGCATCAATAGTCCCGTGAAGGTGAACTCCAAGTAGTTTTAGTTTTTCGTATCCATCTACGTGCCATATATAATGTGGACCCTTTGCACAGTATTTTCGTCTGAGTAAGCGATGTGCCTTTATCAGGGAGATTCCGGCAGGGTCTGAGTCACTCATAATTTGCAAAACTCTGTCCCGTAATACATTCAGTCGTTTCCAAATGACTCGATATCCTGGGCAATAACCACTGTTTTTGTTTCTTTGTTTGTATGGCGTTTGTACGGTCGATTTTTTGTGGCGGAGTCAGACCATCTGCACTCGGCACTTCCTCACTTACAAGTCGAGTTCAAAGTGGGAATCGAACCCGCAGCGGTGAGAGATGAAGGTTTACAACGCAACATCGTTAACTGTTTTTAATTTTTTTGCTATCCGATCAATGACAACCGTTTTTGGTGTACCCTGCACTCTCTGTATCAAGTTGTTAGCTCGATTTGTCTGAAGACGCCGCATCATCATGTAAAGTTTAATGCCGTGAACGAAAAACGACAAGAAAACAATTTCTGAATATGAAAAGCCATCCATTATAAAAGCAATTACTATCTGGACTCTACTGCAAGTATCACCATTCGATGGTATCAAGGGACAGTTTTGAAAACAAGTTCGGCATCTACATCAAACCATTCACAGTGTTGCGCAGATGATTACTTAAACAGAGACCTTGGGCAGAAAAACAAATGTTAATGTTGTCATGCAATGCATACAGGATAGCCGTAGTTAAACACAAGCGAATGCTCTCGCCGTCACTACAAATACCTTAAAAGATAAGTGCTCATATGTAAACATTTCGAGGGAAATAGAAATATTACGGCCCGACTGATGGGTTAAGAAGAACTTGTAAGCAGTTAATAGATACATGAATAAATGAAATGAGTGACTGCATACAGTATATGAGCGGTTGAAATACAGTTCAAAATGACTGCACAAAGTACACACAGTTGTATGGGCGACACTTTAGTTATCGTTAAACAAAGACAACACAAATACAACACACACATACGGTGATCAGACCATGCAACACAAGTTCTACCAGAAGAAACGTTTCCTCTAAAATTTGCACACAGACATAGACACATACGCAGTATATGTAGTATTCAGTATCAAGCATTTGAATTATACATTTTAAATTATCATAACGAATACATTCTTTTTTGATAAAATCTAGTTATTTGAGATTCGGTTTCGATTTTTGATTTAAAAGAACGATGAGATTAAACTAACCATTTCATATACAGTGTTTTGTGTCGTTTAAAACGTAAGACGTAGGCAATGAGAAACCACTTGCAGAACATGTAAGGCAACCCCACAAACATATTCATCATCGGTAGTCCAATCAAATCACACATCCTGATTCACTGTAAAAAAAAAAGTTGAAAGAAACGACAACATCATTTGAATATAAACAATCTGATTAAATAGATAAATCTAAATCGTAATTGAAAGCTGACAACAACAGCTATATAAGTCACGCATTGATGTCTCATTTTCGAGTGTCTGCTTGCAACGCGACACGATCGGCATCATGAAATTGTTTACGCGTGTGTTATTCAAGGCAATACTTCTGTTTTTCACAGTGAATCGGTATTTGTTTTCGTTTTGCTTTATTAATTTAAATAATATTTGTAAAATCATAAACACTTGATTAGCAGGTAATGGTCAATACATATATGTTTATTCTAAACGTATGGTTGTTAAAGCGTTTTATACATATATGTTTATTAAACTAATGGTTGTTAAAGCATTTGATACATATATGTTTAATTTAAACTATTGATTGTAAAAGCGTTTTATATAGATATATGTATCGGTTGCTACAGCGTTTTTTATAGATACATGTTTCATTTAAAGTAACGGTTGTTAAAGCGTTTTATATAGATACATGTATATGTTTCAGTTAAGGTTGTTAAAGCGTTTTATAGATATATGTTAATTTTAAACTAATGGCCGTTAAAGCGTTTTATACATATATGTTTATTTTAAACTAATGGCCGTTAAAGCGTTTTATACATATACATGTATGTTTATTTTTAACGTATGGTTGTTAAAGCGTTTTAGGTTTCAGAGGGCGTGAGCGGTAGCTAGCATATTTCACTACCACTCATGAACAGTCTCAATCAAACCGAGACTGCAATATTTCGTATGTGTCGTGCTCGGCCGTTTCCAAAGGTCCATTATCATACTCTTTCTTTAGTTAAAACATGGTTGTGCTTTTAACAGATACAATCTTGCTGAAGCAGTACTTATTGGAATAGTTGTATTCATTATAATATATGGTTTGGCGCGCATTAAGGTAGATAGGCGTGGATATCGATGTACCAACAGATGAAGGACGATCATGAAAGGCACACCGATATTATTATTTTGAGTATTATACTATTTTAAGTATGAAGGAAAACCGCTAATTTAATAGGCGATAGTTTAACCATTTTCAAATTTACCATTCAATAAACCAAACAATAGTATAAAGACAACAAATAGCCATTCATACATTTGATTAAATAGTATTTTAAACAAGAAAAGAGATGACATTAGTTATCTAATTATAGCTGTTTTTGTTGCATATATCATCTTTAATTCCTCCAAGTTAATGAAGATTATACAAATGAAACATATATACAGAGAGCAAGCACAATATAACATGAACATCACATAATGCAGGAAAATAAATGAGAACAAAATAAGTCGTTCATAATGAGTGAAAGAAATGGGATATTAACAATATCATATGCATATGCATATCGAATCGTCTTCTGGTTATAAATATGGGGTGTTGACAAGATCGGATGTATAAATACATACGACGTTTAAAGACATATTGCTGTCACGACAAACGAAGTTTGTGAATCAGCACATGGTTAATTATAGAACGTCCGCTGTTGAATTGAGTTTCACAGACTCCGAATTTTACGGACAGTTGCAGCATGCAAAGTGTGTAGTTACCAGCACAATAATTCCAATGTTTTTTGTCTAATCATTTTAAAATCACCGATACATTTCACGTTTGTTCTGGCAGGTAATACGCAATGTTAATCGAGTGAACAATTAACAGGAATATAGATTGTTGATGCAAGTTTAATATCATGTATTCGCAAAAGTTATCAACTGGTAACACGTGTGACAGGTCCACCAATCCTAGCATATACAACGTGAATTGTTCATAGTCTACTGTTTTCAACATGTTATACAATGGTACACTAAACTTATCTTACACTTCTTCAAAACAGACATTACGTATTGTAGTGATGTCAGGAAATATACACTCTGTTAGTAGATGTTTCAACGCATCACTCGTTTCATGGTCACATTTGGAGCAGGAAGTCTGAGTTTGTGGTCGGCAGATAATTTTCGCCAAAAATGTCATCAATTCCAACGAGTTTGGGAGAGTCTAAGGCGACTCGCCATATATTAGCCGGGGTCATTGTTGAGTGTGTGAGTGTAAAACTCGGAATCTTTTAAAGGCATCACAGGATGCCATGCGAGTGAGCCACTTCGATTCTTCGTATTTGTAAACTGAAGCACTGCACATTCGCTTCCATTGAACTTCAGATGCGAACAGGCCGGTCACACTTTAGATGCGAACAGGCCGGTCACACTTTAGATGCGAACAGGCCGGTCACAAGAAACTCGTCCATAACCGAGTATAACTCGTATTTGTTTAAAATCTCCACTATGTCAGGAATGAAACCGAGTTTTGTGTTCGTGCAATTACCTAAGTACTGAAAAGTTCGACTGAGAAATACATATTTTACTACGTCTGATGATTTTGATCGGCACAATGAACACAAAAGTTAAGCTTCTGCATATCTATGTAAGCTTCTATACTCGTGAAGCCTAACATTCCCGTTAACATTATGTGATGGAGTTAAATAAGGCAGTCATTAAGCTGATTTGAGACAGAAATGATGGATGACTTCAAGCTGGTTAAAGTTTGACTTTAATGCTATTCCAGAGCTCGCAACAGAAGAGCGCACGTGGTAAAACAACTGAAGAGTTTTGCTTAGCCGCTCTGATTGGATTAAGACCGTTGTTATGTATCGCAGATTGCTTAATGACGTCAATGTTTGCTGGACATTTGCCGTACAGGGTCTGTGTGATAGCAAGATGTTTGTATTTCTTCACTTCTTTCAATCGTGTGTTTGCGTAGGTAAATACGTGATTTTGAGTATTAGTTAGTCTTTAACGTGGAGACAATACCATAACCGCGCACATGGATGCGTTATACATGAATCGCCATTTATTTGAGTAATTGTTGCATGTTGTGAGCATCTCGTCTATTCCACGCTTCGTGAGCGAAAGAGGTACAATATCGTCTGCCTGTGTTGGCGCAAGATGCCGTCTAACTTGAGGTCATGTCCACATGCAACAGTTTGTCTATGTAAAGCGTGTAAAAGAACGGGACATAATTCTGCCTTGTCTGGTACCTTGTTCTATGTTCAGTGTGCCTGATAATAAGCCATTACAGAATACTCTACTTGAAATCCCGATGAACATGTGTGCGAGGATCCTCAGCAGGTTCCCCCTGATGCCCAAGTGATGTAGCTTGTATATCAGGCCATTGATCCATACTCGATCGAGTGCTTGTTTAGCGTCCCTAAAGACAAAAAATAAGTTGTTTTTTCTTTCCCAAAATATATGCGGCATTCTTGAAAAGTAAAAGAGACCATTTTACTGCTTTTGCCTATTCGGAAACCATGTTGATAAGGGTGAAGTTTGTCTGTAAATCCTTGATTTTCTAGTCTGTAAAGAATTACCATTTCGAAAAGTTTTGAGATGGCAGTCAGCAGCGAAATGGCCCTGTAGTTGTTGGAATCTATATTTGTTTTTCCCGTGCCTTTATGTAGTGTTACTATTATGCCTTGTTTAATTTACGGGGGTATATATTCCATCTTCAGTATTAAATACTTCAGTTCAATTCAGTATAACAATACTGTTGAATACCGCCATATTTCATATGTAATATTGTCATAGGAAGAATTTTTTCCGGGTGAAAGTGAGACTATTTTTTGAAATTCTTCAGTAGTTATCGGACTAGTTATAAATGATAGTTTAAAACTGGTTTCGTCGTTGTCTTTTTCAAGAAATTGTTTAACACTTTTGTCAACGTGGCTTTTAAAATCTACGTCGAATGTGCCTAATTCGGAAAACGCATAGAGATCTTCAAAATAACGCCAGCTTTCTGCTACTTTATCACGGTCTTTCTCTATAGTGTCGTTGAATTTAATTTCACTTTCGTCGCTTTCTTCTTTGATTTTCTCGAGTTTATAGCTTTCCAAAAACCTTTTCGATCCAGTTCTGCAAGTTTATCTATCCATTCGAATTCATCTCTTTCAAACTGTGCCGCCGATTGCCGTAAACTGCGCCGAAAATAATTTTTCGTTTTTTAATACTTTCGGTAAGATGATGAACAGTGCCGTTTTCCCTCCGTTATCCAGTTGGATCTATAATGTCTATTTTCGTGTGCAAGTCTTTGACTGCTGAGGACCAATAGGGTTTTAAGTGCTTCTTAAATTTTCTCTTTGAAATATGATATTCTGCTGCATTTTGCAGACACAGTACAAGCTGGTCATAGGCGTCATCAATGTTGTTGTAATCGATATTGTCGTTGTTCAAGGTCTCTTGTATTTTGTTTTTATAATTGTTCATTTCGGCACTTGAATCCCATTTGAATGAATCTTTAGCGTACCTTTCGGATGTAATATGTTCATGCCCTGATTGATCAAGGTACACAATTATGAACACAGGCAGGTGTCTAGAGACATTTAGTGGGCCATCTTCTTCAATGAAACATGTACTTATGTCAAATAATAGTGTTTCCTCCACAAATATATGATCAATGAGACTCGGTTGGCAGCCGCCGTGGGGAAAAACTAAGCTTTAGATCCTGTGCATAATTTCGTATTTGTCAGATTGTGATTCGACATTGTTTTTGCAAGGTAAATATCTCTACCGCGAGCCGGGTATTGACCATAAACTCCAGAAACCTTTGCATTGAAGTCACCTATAACGACAATTTTACCGCTTTCACTTAAGGACTATTGGTCAGCCATCTCCAAAATGGATGGGGTATGGTTAATTGAAATTTTCATCCAAAGGCATATTATATGCATGGACAATGTCAATGATATAATAGATGACAGTAATTCAGCACTATTGATGTGAATATAATATCAGAACAATATTTATTTGGCAGTTTGGCAAGATGTTTTATTTTTATTTTAAATAAATTGGTCCATAGAATTGTCCATTTATCTAAAACTGGCACACGAGACAACATTTCTAAATAAAGTAAGCCATGTTATCAGATCATCCAAAAATCGAAGTACACCATTGTTAAAAATGAAGACTTTCTTTATCTGCCATGTGCCTTCTATACACACACATGATACACATGAAAAGTATGCACGTGAATTGTAAATTGAAACATGTTATTATTTAGTTTTTGCTGTTTTTATTCGAATACAATAATACATTACTCTTGTTTTGCCATGTTTCTATTGACAACAGTCACTCAGTTGTGTTTAATACATCCAAAAATATAGTTGCCATTTAGCGTCGATTTAGGCCGCTTGTTTTATAATAGTTTGACATTTAAAACCCGCCAGTGCCACCATACTACAGCACTGAGATTATTTTGAAAGTACATGCCATTGAAAGAATAGCTTGTTTTACATTGATTGACTTTGAAATTTGGATGATGTGATAACATGCCGTACTTAATTTAGAAATGATGTCTCGTGTGCCATTTATGGATAAATGGACAGTTTTATGGACCAATTTATTTAACATAAAAAACAAAACATCTTCGAGTAAAACTGTATTAAACTTTTCGAATATAAAGGGCACTATTTCTGTCAAATAAATATTGTTTCTGATATTATGTTCACATCAATAGTGTTGAATTACTGTCATCTGTTGATATTGTTCATGCCTATAATATGCATTTGGATGAAAATTTCAATTAACCATACCCCATCCATTTTGGATTTTCTTTTCAAAGATGGCTGACCAATAGTCCTCAACTTATCGACTTCAATCTTGAATTTGTCCAAGGTATGATTAGACAACGGTAAATATACTTGAATTATGATTATGAAAAGATTTTGGGAGTTTATACTTAGTTTTAAGACTGCAAAGCGTTTTTAGTTTCCATAACCTGTATACAGTGATCAAGTGATTTGTGCCAGAGAAAGCCGACGCCCCTCCACCCACCTTTCCGATTGTTCTATTATTCATTGTCTTTAGATCGCTATCGATCACTATATGTGCGCTGTAGTCGTTACTAATATTATCAAGAAGATGTTGACTTTGCGGAAGAAGCCAATGTTCAGATATACCACATATGTGCATAGACTTAGCATTAAGTTTGTGAAGTAGATACGGAATGCCTGTCATTATACCAGTAACGTTCCAAGACATAATGTTTATATCTGTGGCAATAATTGGGTGAGATGAATTAATACGTATTATTGTCGTCCCTGCTTAGCTTGGCCCTGTATTCCGTTCTGTTAAGCCAAGGTCGACACGCTATACCTGTGGCCAAATATTGGAGTCAGTGAGTGAATCCACTTCATCTTCGTTTACAACTATTTGCGCTGTTTACTGGCAGTTCGTCAAGTAAATAGAAATTTGGCTGACTTGTACGTTATTCCAAAGTAGTCTAGGAAATATTTTAAACCTTCTTCATCGCTATCAAGGTCTATCACGGTTAAAATAAATTGCGTAAGACACCCTTGAACCGACTATGGTGCTCGGTCTCAATTCAACATGTATTTCCTTATTTTGAGATAATCTTACGTCATCGCCGCTACTGTCCTCGTGCTCATTTTGCGTTAAGTCCACACGTTCTGGCCTAGCATACATCTGCATTGGTATGCTACTACTGGCGGTGCTTCGAGAGTATGATTTATTAGGCCCAGATGTTGGTAAATTGGGCTCTTGTACACGAGTAACGTCAGGAAGACGGGGAATTGAGGAGGATCTGTTCCTGGCAATAGCGAGTGCTTTTTCATTGATATCGATCAGGTTTGGCAAGGAAGACTCCATCGACGAACATAGTTATCAATCTTTCCAGAGAATTCATGAGAAAATGCTTTAAACGATTTATCAAAGTTGGTTTAATTAATATCCTCGGTCTTTTTTTCCAGAGTCTTAAGCTTTGATTCTAACGTTCGAGTAGACAGTTCTTGATCACGAGAAAGCGAATCGGTCTTAGTAGCTTTTGTACTGTACTGTTCCTCATTTTCATTCAAGTCACGGAACTGACCCTTTAAGTTGTTTTTGCCACTTACATCCGGGTCTTGGATATGTTCTATATTAATGGCATTGCCTCTTATCTTTAAACTCATGTCGGCAAGATCTTTCTTTGTCTGATAACTATGGAGATCACATTTAACAAGCAAGTTGGTGATTTTACGCAAGCCCTTTGAGAGCACCACGCCGGTATCGTTTGAAGGTATGGCTTCATTTATGACGTCATGGCATGATAAGAGGTCTCCTTTAAGGTCAGATATGTCCGCTTCAAAACTGCATGCCATATTGTTTATCGTCTGTCTGTCTTCTAAAGCTTATGATTTAAGTATGTTAACTTCAGCGCTTAATTTGGCGACCGTTTCTTTCAATAGGAACATGTCTGCAGTAAGCGGGGTAAGTTCACCTCTCTCGTAAATATCGTAAATGACTTACGGATCAGTGTTAAATTCGTACAAATGTTTTAATAATAAATGAGACACAATGCATATCATAAGTTTGAAATGCGTACGTCACTGGAGAAAACGTGTAAACAACTTAGAACCGAAAACCGTTTTAATTTGAACAAAATACGATAGAGAAAGAATTTCGCAAACTATCCAAGGGTCCGTGTAAAATGTATGCATTACATTCGATATGCAGTATATCGCCATTATAGTTTTCAGTAATGACCCCTATGTGATTTGTGATATCATATCTGGCTCGAATTTAAAAATAAACGTCTTTGAATTTTTATGCGTACACTGTGTAACAATTTAAAAATATGTACATTTGAAAGGGAGTTTGTACATTTCGATTTACAACTTCAGTTACAACTTCTGGTCCATGTCTTTGTTTACCGAGTATATTATGAAAATTAAAACACGTTGTTAAAACATATGAGAAGAACATACGACTAGTTACCAGATTTACGTTAAAGTACATTCGAATATTTATGATTATTTCATGGCAAAATGGATTAGTAATACAGTTTTTAAGTATCACCTTACCAATTTAAATTATATTGAATATAACATGTATGGTATTGACCTGAACCTGTCACGTTCATTCTAGTAACTATTAATTACATATAAGAGTTTAAATCAACATTGGTCATCTACGTACGGCCAGATAAATGGCGTCACAAGTTCTATTGTGTTTACTTAAATGACATGGTCAATAAAACGAACAATCCGTTTCCAGTTTACATGAATTTATTAACATAGTTGGATAATCATTATAATGCGAGGCGGCTGTGTCCAGCATCATATCAATTCTATCCAACGTGTTTAATACATTCAATATTAACTAGTCACGAATGTGAGATTCAATTTATCATATAACTCCACAATGCCTTACAATGATCATTTATTATATTATTGCAGCTGCTTATATTGTACGTTGTTGTATAATGACGTAGTATGCGTGTATGATGACGTCGTATATTGAATCGATCTTCTACGTACAACCCCCTAATAACTGAACTGCCTCGTCGAATTCCGTAATCTCGTATTTTAAACGGTTACGAAATGGACGAGGCAATTTTGATACACACTGAGTTGAACGGAAAAGAACGAACGATGAATCTGCCTCATTTGCATATTTATAATATGATATATGTTACACTGCCAGAGTGTATACGTATCACTGCTAAGAATAGTTTTGGACCGACACGTTTTACGCAAAAGTAAATGAAACATTATCTTAAAAAAGCAGTAGAAAAATATGACTTTTCTACTATTTTATGAGAGAAACAGTTTTTGTTCTATTGAAAATGTATATATATATAATATATACGTGTACATCATGGTTTTATTTAAGGTTTTCATACGCCGGTATTTGTCCACAAGCATACACGTGTTCTTCAACATGTTACAGACAACAATCCTACACCACCAAGTGTGGACTTTTTAACTGGTCACGATGTAACCGATATAGGTAGGTACTAATCACAATATATACCTAGGTTATTGTATTTAATTCTGGTCGCGAAGTACCAGATACAGGTATTTTTTGTCTTTAATTCTTCGCACGATGTACCAGACAAAATTATGTTATTGTCGTTAATCTTGGTTACATGTCAGAGATACAGGTAAGTTAAATTGTCGTTTTAAAGCTGGTGAAGATGTACTAGATACAGATGTTTGTCTTTAGTTCTTGTCAAAATGTAACATGTAGGATATTGTGCTTGGTACAATTTAACATATACATGTGAGATATTGTCTTTAATTCTTGGCACAATGTATGAAATACATGTAGCTTATTGTCTTTAAATCTGGTGAAGATTATACCAGACACAGATTTTTGTCTTTAATTCTTGGCAAAACGAACGATTCAAGCTTGTATTGTCATTAGTGCGTATTACAAGGTGAGATATTGTCTTTAGTTCTTGACACAAGATATACAGGTAGATTATTGTCTTTAAATCTAGTGAGGATGTTCCAGATACGTACAAGATATTGTATTTAATTTTGGTCACGATGTAACAAATGCAGTTGGGTTTGTGTCTTCCATTATTGTCAGGTTGTATCAGATACAGGTAGGTTTTTGTCGTTAATCTTGACAAAATGTAACAGCTACACGATATTGTTGATAGTGCTTGGTACAATATAACATATATAGGTGAGATAGTGTCTTTAATTCTTGACACGATGTAAGATTAAATGATTGTCTTTAATTCGGCTGAAGATGTAACAGATACAGGTAAGACATTGCTTTTAATTCTTGTTCAATGTAATAATCAAGAGCATAAACAAATTACCTATTGGATATTTGCTTTATTAAATAAGTGACTTCAAACGGTAAAACAGTTATAAATATCGGCGATTGCATTTGCGATGTCTATACGTGATCAAGACGAAAACATCCATTAAAAAGTTGCTTACGATTCCTTATTTAGATTTATATTGCTGTACATTAAATTAAATATAGCTTATCAATCAAGCGACCAGTATAAAGAAGAGAGCGTAACGTCAATAGCCTATCTCGGGGTTTAAATAAACCAGCTTGTTGAGATCAGACTCTATCTGTATTGTAGTATGGTGTACTTATTGACCCTGTCCGTGCTCTAAATTCCATTTATCGAAAGTTAGAGTATGGTAAAGTGCCGCCCGTTTGTTTATCCTGAATTAAACGATTTAATGCTAAGCATTCATTAAAGGCAATTTCGCCGACCATGCTACAAGTATGGATAACGAACGATAACTCGTCGCCGACTGTCACATTGTTTAACGTAAGATAGAGTCTGGTCTTAGCGAGTTGGCTTATTTAAACACCGGGATGGGCGTAGCCCACGAGGTGTTTAAATAACCAACGAGCTGAGACATTTAAACACCGGGATGGACGTAGCCCATCGAAGTGTTTAAGGAGACAGACTCTATCTTTTTTGTAGCATGGTGTACTTAATAACACTGTGACGTCATAGTGACCGTACTCTAAATTATCTGGTAGTTGTAGTACGGTATAGCCACTCCCCTTTAGTTATCCTAAATCAAACGATTTAATGCTCTGCATTCATCAAAGGAAATGTCACCGACCATGCTACAATGGTAAGTTATGTTTTTAATTCTGGTCACGGGCAGATTATTGTTTTTATCTCCTGGTGGTTGTGGAGTTGAGTATTCAGCCAAGATTTCTTACGCCGTTTTGACAGGTTTCATAGATACAGTCAGCAATACTATACTATCGGATAAGCTCATAGTTATTGCGTAGCGCAAAGGTGGCTCAGTACGAGATAAAATGAAATTGATAATTTAAAGGTAGAATATTTGCTGTTGTAGACGTACTTTTCAATTAATCTGTATCTTTAATTATAGTGCGACAACTCGCTAAAATCAATGAATCCTATATTATTAAAGTTAGTAATAAAGTGTGTGGTTTTATAAAATCCATCTGTATTGAATGAATACATTGCACGTTTTATTAGCAAGTTGTTGGGGTTAAACTGCATGCGGTATCGGGGTGGGGGCGGGAGAGTGATCGTTATTCTTTGTATATAAAATGAGCCGTTACAGTTTTTCTTGTATTGTAAGAACCTGAACCAACTCTAGTAATTGGGCAGAATTTAGCACCGATTGCAGTAACCTCCTTGGTCGAGATGGTAAAGTCGCTGAGTTTGAAACCTTCTCGCCTCTCACCGCTGCGGGTTCGAATCTCACTGGGAGCTCGACTTGTACGTGTAAACGTGTAATCCTTACGGATGGCGGGAGGTATGCACTACTGGTTCTATCCAAGATTAAGTGGGGTTTCTGCCTTCAGCACTAAAAGTCCACCGTCTTTCGTACTTTAAAATGTGCTAAGAATGACGTTAAACAAGAAACAAATACAAGCTTTCATGCTGAGTTTAACTTTTATTATCCGTAATTATAGGTCCGTATCCACACCGTGTACCAAAACGTGTTACAGACGATTTTGCTGTTCTGGTTTCACTGGGGGTGACTGTTCAACACGTGAGTAATCGATACATATCATGCATTTAGCTGTTAAAACATTCCTGCTGGTGAAATTATGATATAGGATTCCAATGAATTTTATTTTATTTCAAGTATATAAGTGCAACGTTTTTTTCGTGTGGTAAACAGGCGTGTAGCTACACCAGTTTTCGTCATACGCAAGGTTGATTGCAATACTAACAAATATAAATTAAAATTGCTTGGAAATGCATTTTTTTTTCTTGTCAACATTTTCGTAAAGCAGCTGTATATCTGCGTATAGGTAGCTACGCGCCTGGTTAAGTATCATGATAGAAATCATAAATATTTTACAAGTGTGATAGAAATCATAAAAAGTAATCATAAAAATGTTACAAGTGTGATAGAAATCATAAAAATGTTACAAGTGTGATAGAAATCATAAAAAGTAATCATAAAAATGTTACAAGTGTGATAGAAATCATAAAAATGTTACAAGTGTGATAGAAATCATAAAAATATTACATGAAATGTTAAGTTTGTAACATATTACAATTGAACTGCGACTTGAAAGGGTCACACGGCAATCTTGAAGTTTTTATTAAACAAATATCTCAATTTATTAATCCAGTATCATTTTGACTTTAAGCCTGCTTGCATATATGTAAATACAAGTTTGAGTTTTCAATTTGTGTTCGTTATTTTACCATAGGTTTGAATATATTATTGGTATAATATAATCAACGGTTTGTAATATGCAAAAGCGATTTGCTTTATACCATTCTTATAATTAATATTAATGACTAAAGAAATGAAATTTATGTAGAAAAACTAACGGGATGCCGCGAGTTTTACAAACATCAAGATTGCCGTGTGTCCCTTTAGCATTGCCTATGTCCTTGAACACTATTTTGGTCCATGGCCATTATCATGATGTGTTATACTGAACAAGAAGACAGCAAAAGCAGTCCCTATGTCTCGCCATGCTACGCAGGCGACACCATCGGTAACAATGATAAACAAACATCATTTAAACTTAAGTTAGTATACTATTCTTTCATTCTTAATTAAAAGCTTCTTTTTTTTTTAGATCCTTTTCATTTGTTTCATGACATTATTTATGTATTTTATATATTTGTACTATATTTCACAGCCGGGACTGCGTTTTATACTAAATAATTAATTTTAAAAGTTATGGCGATTTAAAAATATAATTTTAACCATACTGAGTCTTTGACGCCGCCTTAATATATTTGTTCGGCACAAGTTTTCGGGTTGCGAGAAAATAATAAAAATAATATCTGTTGCTTTGGAGTATATTTGTTTCATCCCGAAGTCAGAATATGTACTGAAAATGGGATCGCTTGGAAGCAACAAACACAAACAAGAGATAAAAGTAGTAGACTCGGTTTTCTTGTTCGATTATGCAGAGGCATGGTCTTTCTCATAAAACTTTACCATGGAACATATCCTAGCTCATAACGTGCCAACATATTCAGCAATGGTCAGGAAACTTTATTTACTTTTTCTTTATAAATTAATCAATGCAGAGTAATACCCCTTTTCATAAACCTTAACAAGTAAAACATACTTCTGCTCCAGAATGCATGAACAATTGCATCCCCTGCCGTTCAACTGTATATATAGACTGTCATTGCCTTAATAAGCACATGGCAGGCAACGCCCGTGTTCCTTGGAACACCCTTCTAGTTCGTATATTCCTCAGGATATTATTAACGCTTATGTGTGACTGTCTGTTCGTCCATCCCACTATCACCCCGTTCGTCTTTCCGTTAAATTGTCTCTTATCGCATGCCTGTGAGTACTTTCTATTGTCCAAAGTCGTATGATATACTTAACGCCATTTTTTATTTAGTGTTTATTTCCAAGATCGATTGTAGTGTTATGTACATGTTAGAAATTATTCACATTCCCTAAACATCTGGTGAACGATCAAATTCATGTATTGATCGATCTTGGAGACATTTTAATTAAAAATAAACATAAAATAAAAAAACTTGCACTTTTAATGGCGTTAAGTATATATTCAATACACAGAAACGAACGTGTACTGATATTTCGTATAACGGCACACTTTTCAAAAAGTGTGCCGTTGTACCAGATATCATTATTTCTAACTTCGATATCTGCACAGTATACAAGTGATGGCGGAGGTATTAGGGGTAAAATGTGTTAGTTTTTAAACGCCCGTAAGGACATATTATGTCGTGGCGCTATCCGTCCGTCCGTATGTCTGTCTATCCGTTAGTTTTCACCTGATAAGTAGTTGTGTCTTATAACTTTCAACGTATAAGGACTTTGTACACATCTTTAGCATGATCCAATGAATACATCTTATAAAGGTCCATCGCTCTCCAATTAAATATATTTTGAATTATTTCTCGTTGACAAAAGCTTTAACCTGGAACCTAACCTTGCCAATAGCATTTAAACTATAAAGCATTACGTGGTCCCGCCTTAATTCCATTAAGCGATTGGAAAGCTTAATATTAGCAGGATTTTATAACGAATACTTCGACAGTAAAACACGTTTTAAAAATAAATACTGAAAAAATGCGAAAAAAACTGTTTAAAATGACCTATTAAATGTTTTAATTTTACAATATGCAAACGTTTTAAGCAGAAATTAAGGTTTTATTTCATACCCCAGCCAACCCCGTTTTCGCTGCTTGGAGAAGGGGTTGGATAGGGTATGGAAGTTAATACTCGGACAACGTAATGCCTATGTCTGCAACAATGAAACATTGCACACATTTTCAGCATGATCCATGGAATACATTTGATAAACGCCCATACCTGTCTGATTTATATTTTGTCGAATTATATGGTTTTGAACAAAGGTTTAACCTGTAATTTAACCTTGTCAATAACGTTCAAAGTATAAGGTCTGCAACAATGAAACTTTGCACATATCTTCTGCATGATCCATGGAATACATCTGATAAAGGCCCATAACTGTCTGATTCATATTTAATTAGTTCCATTTGATAATGGTTTAACCCGGAACTTAACCGTGTATTTTACAACTGAGTATGGCTTATAACGTTGGAAGGTTTAGTTCTACAGCAATAAAACGATGGGCGTATAATTGTCCCGTTGGGCAGTGCTCTTGTTAAATTAGGTTACAAATGAAACTCATGAGGATTTACGATTGTGCGCCATCAATTTCACTCTAGTTTGTGTTTAAACTATATTCCCTGCACGAATGTCAACATTTCCGCCCTGCATCGAGTGCATTTTTCGTAGGACTAGTCCTTATAAAACATCTAACAATATGCTTTTATAATGCAAAACAAACTTATTACACAACTCATGGTCCTTGGATATTGCCATCCGTACATATCCTATCTGGTTTAATAAAACTTTATTCGTAATAAATTGTATTACCGATACAATATCATTAATGCAACATGTTGTATACGTTATTCAATTATACAAGACAAACCATATGCAAAATAATTATATAAAACTAACGTACGGACACTACCAGCGGGCAGTTCAGCACAATAGCAATAGTCAGAAATGGTTTTAAACAATATACTAGAAGGAAAAACCTTTGAATAAAACAGCACATAATGAGTGTCACTGTAGCTTTGAAATATGATAAATTATCCTTTCAAAGCATGTGTAAATAACGTCACTGAACGCGAGCAGACTTTTTTATAATTAGAGTAAGTTTAACATATTTTATTAACTGCAGATATAAACGAATGCGACACAAACAAAGGCGGCTGTGAACAAAACTGTGCCAATGACCAAGGCTCTTTCCATTGTTGGTGTAAATCTGGATACAAACTCAATCTGGACGGCATTACATGTTCAGGTATATACCGATTGCTAAAGCATACAGTATTGTTGCCGTAATATGTACAGAGAAAAAAAGGCTCCCTTCACATTAACTATATCTATCTCGATTGTTACTTTATTTATCTTATTGGTACAGCGTCATCCTCATATGCGGGAGGTTATGGGTTCAAACCCTGGCCGGTTCACGCCAAATACTTCATAAAAATGGTACTAGTCGCTGCCTTGCTTGACGTTCAGTATATAAAGGGTTTTACTTGGACTACGCGGCTCAGTGGTGTCTATATAATGTGACTGATACGGTATCATGCCTTGTGTCTTCGGCATGGAATCCAGTGGCAGCACTTTAAAGTTGAGCACTCAGTAAACTTGTTAGTTACTTCCAAGGGAATCAGCATTTATTGAATATTTAATACCTTAGTACGATGAAAAATCAGAAGAACTTTATGATATTTTGTAAGATTTGGTTTCATAAAATTACTACAGTGTCCTATTTATGATAGCATCTTAATTTTTATATACAACGAACTTACAAATCATTTCACGTATCGTTTTATAGAACTGAACTTTAAATACTGAAAAGTGGATCCCTTGGAAGCAACAAACACAAACAAGAGCTAAAAGTAGCAGACTCGGTTTTATTGAGTCTGTTCAAGAGAGGTAATGTGAAGTGCAATACCTTTCACGCCTCCTAACACCGGCTTAAGCTATATTCTACTTTTAAGTCATGTATGTACTCGCGGAATGTACTAACAGTTGAAGTTGCCGAGGTATAATAGCATGAGCCTGTACAGTCAAACTAATTATTAAGGCTTTATTGTTTAAAAACGAAACGTTACTTTATCTATACTTTAAGAAAAAAAATTATAATCATAATTTGTAGATTTCTTATCGAGCCAATGATAGAAGATTGAGATCTGTCGGTCATGGAAACTTGCTGATTGCATGAAATGAATATTTTACGATTTTGAATGTATATAGATGTTGATGAATGCGTGGACAATAAATCAAATTGTCACCATGGATGCATAAACACTATTGGCTCTTATACCTGTGAGTGTAGGACTGGATACGAACTGGAACTGGATGGATTTTCCTGCAGCGGTATGTGATGTTTTACACATGGTTTCAATTAATTCATTGTTCTGTTCAATTTTTAGCTAAACCAAATGTAAGTGTAATTAACCCATGCAAATATAAACATGAGGCCAGAAAAAAAACCACCTGTGTTTCTGGTTACCCTACCGTCCCTATTTTTTAGCGCCGACCCTACAGTTTTTTACCATAAAAAAAGTAAAAGAAAAAGGACGAAAAACTGGGTACGAATCGGTACTGTACGAAAATATTGAGTACGAAACATGCGCTAAAACATGGCCGCCTCCATGGTGCACTGCGCGTCCGTTTTGGCTTAATAGCCAAATTGGAAAATGCAGCCATGGGACAGAGCAGAAGTTAATGTAAAACATTAATCATGACATGCTGCCTGCAGATTTGTTCTTCCAATACCAACCAGCGTCAGGAAATGATAATGTTCAATCTTTCACAGCAACATGTAAGATGGAACTCTCAGGGTCGGAGCTATCACTCCGTATGCCATCCGTCAACAAATAAACTCATAATGGCAGAACATATTTGTTTTCAATTTATTTTATTCAAAACAAACAAGTTAGATATCATGAGGTTATTTTCCTTCTCTCCTTGCAAAATCACAACAAATTAACTACTTGACAAAGTTAAAGATACCTTTAACATCTTAGTTAAAGATACCTTTAACATCGTCCAAACCACATGGGCAAAAAAAAAAATAAGAAAGAAAAGGGAAGAAAAAAAATACCTACCTACCTACCCGAATTTTTTCAGCTGAGTAACCAGAAACACAGGTATTTTTTTCTCTGGCCTGAGCATAATATATAATTGTGTTTTTACATTGTTGTTTTGCGATTTCTATTGTTATTTGTTATTTGTGCAATTGTGTTGCTTTATATTAAAAAATAAGATATAGGGTCCTATAGAAACCACAGCGTCCGAACGTAATGGCATCGTAGGTCCGCACTGTACTGCAAACAAGGACTTGATAATAAAATGAAAGAGACAAAAAACAACAGAAAGGGTGGTGAAGACAGGGTTACCGACTTGGAACGGTCAGTAGGCAATAAGGCTTACTGGTTAGCTAACTTAACCCATACTAAGTCGTTTGCATACAAACACATGTTGAAATACAATAAAGGATCAAAGGTATTAACACATTCTTAGGCATTGGTTTATGATACTATACAATTTTTAAAAAAATAATCATATAAGTGACATCCTTAAAACAATCTGAGACCAACTATTTATTGAAACAATTGTTTTTCATAAATCTGCTTTCAAGAGAAATGGGACTATAACAATACGGTATCATGAATAGGTAGGCGTACTTAGGTTGAACATAAGTAGTCTCAGCCTTTGTATGTTTACTATAGAATTATAACACATATCCTGCGCGCAAATAATCCGTTTTATGTTCACACTTGATAATTATATGAATGACCATTGACTATACTAGTTTACGCATGCACGTGTCGCACGTGACATTCATGTTGATTTTAAATCGTACAGGTAAATTTACCTATGCTCGGCGGTTATGCCCCAGTCACACCAACCTCGAATGCCTGTACGAATCCACTACGGATGGATTCGTAGTGAATCCGTAGTGTATCCTGGGTTATTCGTGGTTATTCGTAGTAGTTCGTATGTATCCGTGGACCCACCCCGAGAGTTTTGGACATGTCCGTAGAGCATCCTCATCAGTGGGTTCGCAACCATTCGAAGTGATTCGTAGTGATTCGTAGAACATTCCCGGCATACCGGGAATGACCACGGCTTACAACGACCTACCACGACCTACTACTACCTACTACGAGGACGCTAGGGTTTCAGAGGTTATCTCACCGTTGGAGCATTGTTTAGTACGATCTGTACGCGAACTTGTATGGCCTATTACGATCTAGTACGGTTTCATCGCGAATAAGGCCGAATTTCTGAAATGCAGGCCTTTTTATTGCGCGATTGCGGACCCCGTGGGGAACCGTGACACGCTCGTGACACTCCATACTAGTCCGTACTAGTTCGTAGTTGTCCGTAGTTGTCCGTACTCGAACCGTAGTGGAACCGTAGTGGTTCCAGTCATTTACACATGTCAACCGCGGTGTTTCCTGTGCCAACATTGCTGCTCCTTACTGTTACCGTACTCAACCGTACTCAAACCGAAATGTATTCGTAGTTGTTCGTAGTATTTTTTGAGAAATACCCATCCGGGGGGCATCCGTGGGGGGACAACCGTAGTGGGTTCGGCGAGACATTCGTGGTTGGTGTGACTGGGCCATTACGAAAAAGGCCAAATACAAAAAAAGCAGTAAACTCAAATAGTTTCTGTATGTGAACAATATGTATATCAGTATTTGTGCGAATGATGTATTGTTTTTAAAAGGAATAGTGTTACTATTTTATTTAAATATTTAAATAAGGACCTATTTATAGTATACTATATGAATTACGTGAATGTATCATTATTACTAAATGGAACTATATGTATATATTGTAATCTGTGAAAAACCATTAAATTACTCATACCTGTTACCATACTCTTCTCATAGTATATGTGTGTAACTGTTGCCGCCAAACGTATTGGCGATGAACATGTATATATGTTTGAGCCTAAATAAAAACTAACCTAAATAAAAACTAACAAGAAAGGTATAACGCATGCCTTATATGTAGACGATTGTTAATACTGGGTTAGTTTGTGGAGGCTTTGTTCAAGTCACATACCTGTAGTCGTCGATATGGAGATGACAGGAAGGTAAAGTGAAGAACTAAAAGATACTGTATAACTTTACCAAGTTTGTTCAAATTGAGACCCTCGGGTCACATTTGACCCGCCCCAAGTTTCAGATGTTTTACATAAATGCTTGTATAGGGAAAGATTGAAAAAAATCTTCTTCTCTGGATCTGCAAGAGCCAGAGGTTTAATATTTTGCATTTGCTATAGTATAAGCTTATGGTCCTTTACCAAGGTTGTTCAAATTGTGACCCACGGGTCACATTTGACCCCGCTCCAAGGGTCACATGTTTTACATAGACATGTATAGGCAAAGATTTAAAAAATCTACTTCTCTGAAACTGCAAGACCCAGAGGTTTAATATTTTGCATTTTCTATAAGCTTATGGTCTTCTACCAAGTTTGTTCAAATTGTGACCTATTGGTCACATTTGGCCCCACCCTGGGGGTCACAGTTTTACTTAGGCTTGTATAGGCAAAAACTGTTTTTTAAATTTTTTTAATTTTTTTTTAGTTTTTAATTATTTTTTTTTTTTTTTTTTCAATTTCAATTTATTTTTAAATTTTTCTTTTTTAATTTTTTTTTTTTTTTTTTTTTTAATTTTTTAATTTTTATTTATAATTGTTTCATTTATTTATTGATTTTTTTTTTCATTGATTTGATTTTTTTTTTTTTTTTTTTTTTTCATTATCTTTTTAATTACTTGACACTTACTTTAAAATTTCTTGTCGGCGCTACTCATCCTAAATGCCTTGTTGAATTTCGACGAAACTTGGCAGGAAGCATCGGTAAGATGTCTAGTTGTGCATATCACGTTTTTGTTCCAGTTCGCTGATTTTTGACGGAGTTATGGCCCTTTGACATTTTTATTTTGGCAGGAAGCCTCAGTATGATGTCTAGTTGTGCAAAGCGCGGTATATCAATGAAATCTTGGACAATTTCGGAAACCAGCTAGATCTTGTTAGTAATAACAGAGTTATGGCCCTTGATTTGTTGAAAAATGCTATATTGTATTTTCTTATAGGAGAAGAGAGCTATATCTAGCTATATTTATCTCAATCTATAAGAGCTGTTTGAGCCAGTAGAGTGTCCACAGGCCCTCTTGGGCCTCTTGTTCATGTACTGATCATTGTGACCCTGCTTTAATTAGACTAATATACTATTCGTCTAGAAAACTGAAAACTGAACTGTATACTCGTCAATCCAAATCTGTACACTACGGGAACAGGTTAGTGCATAATACGAAAGGTAGGATCAATAACATGTGTAAACAAACATTGAGAAAGTGTTTGTTTTGTATGGCTTATCATGGCACTGCGACAATTTTAGAGACAAATACTACTTGGAATTATTAAAGTAGTAATCATTCCTATCTTTTCATTATCGTAAATTGTGTTATTTATCTTTAGTTATTCCATTTCTTTGTCATAATTTGTAGAAGGTATGTATAAAATCATTAAATATTCAAATTTGTGAAAAACATTTGGAAAAACTGTATGGATGATGTGAAAATCATATCAATATACACGTGCTAAAAGAAATTCAACTATTTAAATTAAAACACTTAGAAAATATCTACGATGTTGTTACTGTACGCTACGAAGTAGACGGGGAAGTTAGGATCTGCATCGATAGCTGTTAGTACGAAATATAGCGGTTATATGATACGAAAGATAGCGATCTGAAAGTCTTGCTTTGTTTTCACCCATAATTTAAAACAAGAATTTTCCATGATTTTAAATTAAAATTAAATCCGATATACGTTCTAATAAACAGTTATTTAATTAAAAAAAAAGATCGCAGCTACAGCGAAAAATGGAGTGTTAACAATAATGTTTGCAGCAACTCTGCATAGTTCTGCATATGTTGTATGGAATGGTGTGATAATATCGCATCGAAGGTTCCATGTTCACCCTCATAATTATGCATACATCTCAAAGATGTCCCAAATTTCTGTTCTACTGACATTTTAAATATTGAGTTCTGCTCAACTCGGGGCTAGAGGACGTGAACGGTAGCAAGCACTTTTCAATACCGTCATGAACAGTCTGTCAAACCGACACTGCAATATTTTTTGTATTTATCGTGTTGACGATTTCCAAATTTCTCCTTTCATACTTTTCATCTAGATGTAAATGGGAGTGTGGGTGGGGGTAGGGGGATGGGGACATGGAATGTTCTTTCCTGTTGTCGCCATATAACTTGTTTGCATTAGTGCGCCGTACAACCCACTTGAACTTAATAATTAAATAAATATCATTTTCGAAACGAGAAATATCTTAAGCCATCTGATTTATTTAAAACGTGCACGCTTTATCCTTATTATAAACACTGTGTGTGGTAAATTATAGCCACGTATTAATATGAATGCCTGGTTTTAATTTACCAAAGGAAAAATATTAATATGCAATTTAAATGGGATTGTTACCCAGTATTTCTCAAGCGTAGGAAAATACTACAAACTATTTAAAAAATATTGACTTGAAGTCTAAGAAGAGCACAAGAAGACACTTTTGTAGACGTTGGATTTATTTCGATGTGTAAAACAGATTGTAAATTAATAATTACCGGTGCATATACTTTGCTTTGCGAAATAATCTCTTGTAGAGAAACCAGTATTCAAATATTGCCGTTTAGGACACGCCTCTCTTTATGACCCTCACCATTCAATGGCGGGGCCATATACAAGTCAACTCTTATCAGAAATTTAATTCTGTATTTAAAATATAATCCAGTAGTTTTATTGTTACTAAGACATTTATATGAAACCGAAACAAGTAAAAAACAAACAAAAACACACACACACTAGTATGGTATATAAAAATCGAAAAGTCACTGAACATAACCTTATTAAAGGACAGATATTGTTTATTGATTTAAACTTTACAAGTTTATCATCATATACAATATGCAAACATATTCTTGACAGAATAAACAAAACAAACAAACAACAAAAACATAATTTTGCACACTAGTTTCATATAAATTGTATTATTGAATAATTTGAAAATTAAATAATTGAATAAATATGTGGAAATGACACTGAACTTTAACTTACGCAAATTAAATTAAATATTAAATTAAAAAGACAATTTTGTTCTCATTATCACAAAAGCAATAACATAAATAATTAATTGATAATAGTTTTCATTCGAGGATAAACCTAGTTTTGATTAAACAATAAATCATTACGAGAATCAAATGGTTCTTTTATAAACCAAGATAAATTAAACAACTCTTTCTTATTACGTGTTTTCATTAGCTCTATGAATTTTAAAACACTTGGACGTTTATAATAGTACTTTTTAATGTATTTTCTTCTTATATTATCATATACAGGACAAATCAAAACAAAATGGTATTCATCTTCGATGTCATTCGAATTACAAATGGTACACTAACGTTGGTTTCTTTCTAATCTGTTCTGTGCGTAGGCATCATAGATACTATAACAATTTACGAGTTAAAGGTACACACGGCAGTCCTGAAGAAGTTATAACGCATTTAGTAATCCAGTATCATTTTGACTTTACATCTGCTTGCATATACATGTATACATGTAATTAAACAATATATTCGCTTGTTTAAACACGATTAATATTGCAGTGTGTCTCTTTAAAACAATGATGACGCAAAAAATAATACATATTATTCAAGTAATGATACTTTTATTGACAGTACTGTAGTTCAGATATATGTAAATGTGTTTATTAAAGTTTAATTAAAGTTAAGCTCATAATAAGTACAAGTCGAACACAATTAATAAATCGACAAGTGCTTAACATCTCCATTCTCAAATATATTAGTACTGTAGTACTTTATATCCCTGAAATCGTTATTATGTGTACGTGAAATTCGCCATCTTTCGTACCAACTAATAATTTGATGATGCTACCTTTCGTACAATATAGATCCTATTTTTAGTACGGCTGATGGGTGTACAAAACATGTTTTTGCAGCATATCGATCTTATTAAACACTCAGGCTAGGTATCTATATGTATTCGAAAATCATATTAAAATGAAGACATTTTGCTAAAAAAGAAGAAAATGTAAGTTTATCCATTTTAAACCTCACAGCACTATCTTTCGTTCTAATACACTAACCTGTCCTCGCTGCGTACAGATTCACCAGGAGTCATGTTTGGCTCATTTTTTTTATGTTTGGGTGAAATTTGCATTGATTGAACGCATTAATCCCGAAACATGTCTAAGAATGTTCAAACATGCATTGCTTGTTTGCTTGTTTGTAAAAAGACATCTCAGGCGCTAAAATAATCTAAAACAATTAGATCTGACTGATCAATTGCTCGCGCACACATTCTTTAAATAGGCAAATCGTATTTACGAATACACACTTTCAAACAGACTAGCCGTTGTATCACACTACATTAGTTTACCGTTGATTCCTGTATAATTCAGACATAGACGAATGTACTCAAGCGGTTGCAGACTGTCAACATACGTGTAGCAATAACATTGGCTCGTTCACGTGTTCCTGTTTGCCTGGATATTCTCTGCTTACAGACGGCAAGGCATGCCAAGGTATATAGTAGTCTATATTGCTACACTGAATATTTTGGGAAAGGAAATGAACATGGAGTGGACATTTAAGAATATGGACTTTTTGAACATTTTCATCTTGTATGCTTTTAAATGTTTTGTTTGGTAACGGTGTAAACAAATATTTCACTTAATTATATATTAAGTATGTATTTATTTAGCTGGCTGATAGACATTTCATAAATCTTAATTTGTCTTTCTTTTCATGATATATGCCATATACTATGGATGTTTTAATATTGTATTCCCGTGTATTTTATATTAAGCGACGGGAAGGATTTTGCGACAATAAAACTTTTACTGAAAAAAATGCGAAAACCTTTGTAAAATTACCTATTAAATGTTTTAATTTTACAATATGCTAACCATTTAAGCCGAAATTAAGGTTTCATTTTATACCCACCCAAAGTCACCACACCACTCATCCCCTCAATTAAATACGTTTTTTGGTCACTGACTTTATCTTTTTTAGGAAATAATCTCAGTAGTGATGTTTTGTATTCTACATGTGTCCTGGACTGCATCATTTTTTTTCCGTTTACGTTTGTTCTTGTAAAAGAAAGGATATTTTAAAAATAAACGTTTGCTCGAATGATGTATTTAAGGATAATGTATTTAAGGAAAATAACTGGTAGAAAAGAATAACTATTCTTATTCTTATTGAATATATTTATGTAAAAAGAACAAAACAAAATCCACAAAAACAGCTACAGGTACTGTTTATATAATGCATAATTTAAACATATAGCATCTCCGAGAAGAGATATCTTTCGTAGTATGTTCATCTGTTCATCGGTAAAGGGATCAGCGTTGTTTTTTTTGTTGCACACTCCTTCTTTTGTGGTTGAGTGTGTTTTTACTGTGTCATAAAGGAACTAATAATTGCATGTGTTGAATTTATGCTAACCTTAACATTATTAGACTAACACCCTTTAATAAAACTGGTCATAGCTGAATAAGTTTTAGAGGGAAAATAGATTGTCACCTGATACTCAGGTGAAATCTGATTGGTCAATAGGTAGTTTTAAGTTAGTCTTGGAAAGAAAGTTGAAGTGTCAAGAAGTCTCTTGAAATTAAAATTTGCATCCATCTTAGATCAATTATTTTAATCACTTCATAGTTGCTTAATTCATATTTGCAATGACTGTATATTTATATCCTTAGAGTTCTAAGGAATATAGGACAGTTGTGTTTTAATATAATTATAATGGTGAAAGTGTGTACCATGAATTGGAAGTGTTTGGAAATGGATGTAGGTTTTGGAAGATATATGTAGAGCTGGTTGATAGAATGGATTAGAGGTGGATGTGATGAGTATAGTCTTTGTACCATATACATGTAGGTGTTAATAATAACTATGTGATTATATTGCGACTATATTATTCAATAGTTCATAACTGCAGGTTTGCGTTGAGGAAGTTGTATATTTTGCAATATGTTAATATACCCATTAACAGTAAGATTGTAATGTATAAGTAATACATGATGTTAAAAGCATTAAGTATGATGCGTTTTAATTAGTTAGGTAATTGTATGTCTGATAAACTTCATATTTATGTAAGTTATTGCTTAATTACTTAATCTGTGATATGGAATGTATATGTGTAATATTTTAGATGACTTAGGTTGAGTATTGTATATTTTCAGAGATGTTTTATTCATTACCATCAATAAATGATGTTTGCGGAAGATGGCGTTAGGTTCAATAACAACACCTTGTTATGGTGTGTCGTAACACTAGAGCTAGCCGGGTCACGCTCTAACACTTTTACCATGTTTTAATAAGCAAAATCATTGTCCGCCAAATGGAGGTTGATGCTTCTTTGTAGAAATTTGAGGGTTTCATTTGCTTCATCAAGTGTGGTTCGAGCTCGGCATCTGTTGGCATGCTGTTTGGACAGAGTGGCGTTTTATTTTAAACTAAAGCTTAATACGAAATGTTTGGTCAAAAACATACAAGCACAATTACATAAGATGTTTGGTCAAAAACATACAAGCACAATTACATAAGCGATGCACATAAACCAAATATTGGCTTTGAGCCAACAGGTTATTGGCGCAACATCAAGCAAGCGGTAAGACAAGAACAGATTTGTCCTATAATTGGTTACTATTTATAGTAAGATTTTACAGTAATGTGTCCTATTTGTATCATTACACTATACAGAAACGATCAGAACTATAACTAGCATCATGATTTGGGTTTAGATATATTCAACTGTATTACTTTTACGATTTTAGACATAAACGAGTGTGTTGTTGATAATGGTAATTGCCAACAACTCTGTATCAATGAGCCTGGATCATATAGTTGTTCGTGTCACGCTGGTTACCGACAGAACGCGGACGGAAACACATGTACAGGTACAGCACCATGAACAAAAAGAATTAAACGTCTTGTGTATTTTCAATACACATTTTTTGTAAAGCTTTTGAAACGTTTTGCTTTTCAGTCATCACTCCTATATTTATATAATTATTATTACGCAAATACATCAAGCAAGAATGATCAGTCATGTGACAATTTGATAACAGGTTATTTATATTAGTGGTCAGCTTATTTTAACGCTATATACATGCAATATGTTTTACTGCTAAAGCCAGTGCTAGTGGTGGAGTAGTGGAGCGCTATGGTCTAGTGGTAGAGCGTTGGACCCATGATCCAAAAGTCGTGTGTTCGATCCCCGCCATAGCAAGACACTTAATCTGCATTTGCTTAGTAGTGGTTATACCCAGGAAGACATCGAAATTACTAAAGTAAGTTCAGAGATCTTTCGTTAAAATCGATGTAAAACAAATAATTAATGTATGTAGTGATGGTTGTATTACCTCTCCTGAGCAGACAAAATACAACCGAGTGTTCGACTTTACTCTCTTTTGTGTGTTCGTTGCTTCCAAGCGATATTAATTTGAGTATTTATTATTAACATTTACAGACCACTCAAAAATAAGACATGGACATGGTCTTGCAATAGCTCGTATCTTAAGCCTCAACATTTTGACCTTAAGTTCCATACTTATACTAATTAAATCTTATACTTGATAAGCACGAACTTCATTCCATGTCTTAATTTTCAGTTTGTGCAATGAGATGTTGTAATTGAAAGTTTGATTCTGTTGTTTGTTATTAGTTTTGTTGTTACAGATATGGATGAGTGCGTGGAGTTGACGTCAGGTTGTACACAATTATGCATCAATAAGATTGGCTCCTTCTCGTGTGTATGTAACTATGGATACGAATTGGGAAATGATGGAAAAACCTGTTTCGGTAAACTAACAGACCTGTTATTGGGTGTTACTTTGTTTGGTTACTATAACGGCTAAAACACATAACGGCTAAAACACAAAATTATGTAGATGTTTAAACCAGACACATATACGCACATGTAATTAGTTTCTTCGAAACAAGTATTTATATGTTTACCGCTAAACACCTTTTGCATATTAAAGTTACTATAAAGTTACGTTTTTGCAATATACAGTTAGTTTGTTTTATTTTATGATATGCAACGAAATACTGTATTTTATCAGTGAAATAAAAGTGTTATTCCACACTGTAGAATATAGAGTTTTATTTCCACTGTGACTACTTTTAAATGTGCAACTGACACAGATATACAGTAAAATGGTTCACAAGATATTCCTACGCAAATGTAAACATGCCGAGAGAAAAACACTGCGAATTATACATTCTATTCAAACAATGATTTGAAATTGATTTTAAAGTTAAAAGGAAATGATTGCCAATATATAATATATTAAATAAATTGTTCTATTTGGGTATAAATAAAATATCTTAGGACTTTTTTTTTGTAGTCTCGCAAAAAATGTGTAAAGCAGCTTAGTTATTGAAATTGCCTCCCGTGTTGTTCTACCGCAGTTTCCCTAAATAATTGTTTATAAAATCATAAAATAAAAAGAAAATTTGTTGTTTTGTCGTGAATCACTCCAAAACAACAAATATCCTCTATATATTATGTAGTTACTTTGTTGTTATTTTTACTTTTATACTAATCTTATTGTTTTTGATAAATATGTGCACATATACACATGCATGGGTAAAGCACTGTAAAATCCTATTTGCATCTTTATCGGACATTGTTTAATCTATTATTCTCTTATTATCAGTCATGTAATATGTGTTTCAGATATTGATGATTGCATTGGTGTGAATTGTCACAACGGAGGAACGTGTGTTGATGGTCTAGCGTCATTTAAATGTCTCTGTTACCAGGGGTTTACAGGCGATTTATGCCAGTCAGGTAAATTCACAATGTTGTATACATAATAGTTTTTGTATCCAAACACGTTCTTTCTTGTTGTATGCTATTGATCTGTGGTCCGCGAACTATATCTTTAGAAACAACTTGCGGTTATCGCTTCTGTAAACATGTTGTTGTTTTTAAAGTTTGCGTTGCCATACTATCGTTACCATGGTACCTACTAACTAATATTAGTTTATGAGTTAGTACGTTTGAAAAATTAACACTTGGTACTTTTTAATTTCTAGTGAAAAATGTGTTTTAACTGAAAAAGTACAGCAACTCGTATGCAACTGTTTATCGCCATATGTTAACTTTGAGACAAAGAGACCTATGTATTAACATAAAACAAAATCCTGATTTGACCGAAAAACAGAGGACTAAAAATAATCGAAAATAAAAAACGTTGCGTTTTTAAATGTACTGAGTACAGTATAGACATATTAACATTGCATACGCTGATTTTAATTATAGACGTAAACGAATGTAGCTTCCTTAACGGAGGATGTCAGGACACTTGTTTGAACATGAACGGCACATTTGAATGCAGTTGTATTGCAAACAGAATTCTCAACGATGACGGATTATCGTGTCAAGGTATTGTATAGCAATCATATTCATGCAGGATATGTGTTCTAATTTCCTACTCAGATAACTTATAAATACATAATCGCTTTGTCGCTTTGTTTTAGCTTTATATTACGCATCATATGTGCTAACGTTACAGTGACTGTTTTAAAATGTGTTGACATCTAGTTTATGACGTAAACTCATTGAGCGTGTTGGCACCCAAAGGCTCTCCTTAAATAAATGTTATCATTAATACACATTAACATAATGTAACGATTATATTGTATTTAGTATTCAATGCTTAATACAACATAACCATATATTATATTTGCTAAAAAAAATTTTTTACAGGTCAATCGTCGTCTGATAGCGTTTTTAGGCGGCATAATATTGCACGACAGCTACTGCCTAGAGGTTGTTACACAATCATGCTTACCAAATGTACAGATGGCGAAGATATCGAGGTATACATGTCGTCAACAACGCAGTGGTTTAAGCTTATCTCTGACAATCGCATCATCTACACTTTTGGACTTGTGTTCGTTGAAGTGAACTCATTGTCACTTCCAGTATCCTTGAATGGTGTGGAAATTGATACAAAGAAGGGTAGCTTCATAATCACCCTGGGAGCAAACACCTGGACTATAAACAACGGAGAAGCAATAACTACTAATATTAGAACTACCGACTGCATCGCGTATGAACTCACAGCTAGCGATATCTTCGATTTCATTTCTTCAAACTCTTTTCTCAAATCTGTGTTTGACTCTCTTCTATCTGCTCTACCAGACTGGGCACAGTTCACAAGCATAGATACTAGCGTGCTGAATGTTGCAGACATTAAGACTGATTTAGTATATGGAAATGACATGGACGATACAACATGGTGTGATGGGGCGCCTGTTATACCAGAACATCTGTACAGTGTGTTTAGGTTCGGCTCAAATTTCTCTCTGAGAGTTTATGGACAGGACGTTAATATACCCAAACCATTAAATGGTAGGAAATTCTGCCTTATCGTCGACATATGTCATAATTATGGCGGCACTGTGGTTTTGATGTTACCAGAGGCGTCGGAAGATGCATTGCTAGCCCTAAATGTTTTTCGAAACCTGTACCATAACCAGCAACTGCTAATAAAGCTGCGAGGGATCGGGATATCGGTCGTTAAAGGCATCAATGTGCACTATGCTCAAAGAGAACTTCAGTTGTGGAATGGAGATCATATATTCCGCTATCCGTATGTACTAAATATATACAAAGCACGTAAAGTTACGATACTTTAATTGAGGCACTATAGGAATTTGCTTTCTAATCCTCTTCACATACTTTTCAATAATCCTATTCCCGATATAAACTTTGGATACGTTAGCGATTACATTGATTCATTCCCATTCACACTATGATTATATATTCTCTAGACCGAAGCTTATATAGTTATGACTTTATATTATTTTTAAAGTTGCTATCCCGCCAACAACGGCAAAAGTTTACAACAAATGTACACCGTTTCTAGACCTACTGACGACGAGGTATATATATAGCTTACATAGTTTGGGAAATCAAACGCTATAGACACAATATAAACGACTTGAACCAGCCAGACCAAACCCAAAAAACTGGGGCGTCAGAGCTACCAACTCATAATTTATTTTACGTATAATCGATCACGGGTATTTTAAGAATCCGTAAATAAGCCTCGATTTTTAATCGGCATATATACTTTATTATAAGATCTTGCTCGAACTAATCTCTTCATGCAGATTTATATTTATGTGTTTATTATCTTGCTCAATTTGCATATTTTCTTGGAAAATAAAACGGCCATTACTAAACTGCTAGTATGTTTAATATATATTGTATTGACATTTAAGTGTGTTTGAGCGAGCAGATGTATGGATTGGTGGAGGTGTGGTGAGGAATTCCTCAAATGTCCTAGTCGAAGGAGATGCCGAGGTTTTCATATCCATTCCAAGACCTGATAGGGTAAGTAGAAAAAGACGAGACTATTTGAAAATTATTTGACTAATTTCAAATATCATATATTGTAAGAAAATCCGGAGGTTGTCTAGTCGAGGGTAATTATCCAAGCTAACACGTTTGAAGTTATGAAGAACCAGTGTTGGAACATATTATTTACCTGTACTGACTGTGATGTTATAATTTTACACATTGTCCTTGCATATTTCTCTTTGTTTGCATTTTGTGTGTTTTTCGAACATTCCAATATGAAAACTCGTCTTTTACATATAAAAATTATCGTTTAAGCTAAAACAATATTTTGATAATGCATGCTATACATGTAAAGGTTTTTGGAAGACGAATACGATAAAACCTGTGAATGATATAGTACGATGAACATCTCGGTCAAAATGTCATATTTAATGGTTAGAGGTAATTTATGATGTTTACTATTTCCACCTTTACTAAAAAAATCGTCGAAATGGAGTGTTTTTTAAAACATGTATACTTATTTTATACTTAAAACATTCAGTGTTCCTTTTCATATCACCTGAGCCGAAGGCTCACAGGTGATTTATTGGGATCACTCTTCGTCCGTCGTCCGTCCGTCGTCGTCGTCGTTAGCTTTTTACCTCGTTAAGACGATAGGGCCTTCATTTTTCATCCGATCTTTATCAAACTTTAACTTATTGTTAATAGCAATGAAAGCTCAAAAATTCGAATACCAGCCAGATCGTAGCCAGTAACAGCGGTGTTATGGCCCTTGATTGAGTTAAAAATGCTATATTTTGCCTCGTTAAAACGATAGGGCCTCCATTTTT
The DNA here is from genome assembly GCA_037043455.1 of Cyrtodaria siliqua. NCBI lineage: Eukaryota > Metazoa > Mollusca > Bivalvia > Adapedonta > Hiatellidae > Cyrtodaria > Cyrtodaria siliqua. The sequence goes on from JAWPHD010005946.1 coordinate 89,584, forward strand.
CATCCGATCATTACCAAACTTTATCAGATTGTTCATGTCAAAGCTCGGACAAGTTCGAAAACCAGCCAGATCGGACCAGTAACAGCGGAGTTATGGCCCTTCGTTAAAATGCTATATTTTGCCTCGTTAATATGATAGGGCCATCAATTTTTATCCGATCTTTACCAAAAAAGAGTATGATATTGGACCTTTGGAAACGGCCGAGCATGACACATACGAAATATTGCAGTCTCGGTTTGATTGAGACTGTTCAAGAGCGGTAGTGAAATATGCTAGCTACCGCTCACGCCCTCTAGCCCCGAGCAGAACTCAATATTCATAAAATCAATAGTACAAAATTAAAACATCCCGAAGATGGTATGCATATGGCGGTGGACATGGAGTTTACTTCTTCCCCATGTCGTACGGCGTATGGTCCCATTATCTAATAAAATTAAATGCCCCGAAGAGCGAAATAAACATAATGGAATTTAGTTGGGAGCAGCGGTTATGAAACCTGCGTATCACAAGTAACAGCCAAAAGACAAAATTAAAAGCAGACAAGATATCCTATAAGTGGTTAAACAATACCCAAAGCCTTTTATCGGCCGGAGTAGTGGAACCACCGAATCAAAAGTTAAGTAAGAAAACAAAAGAAATTGAAAATGTACCACCGATAACTAAATATAAGTATCGGGCTCAGCGATCTCCAAGGATCGAATGAATAACAGTACTGATTGCAAGCGCGGGGAGACTTTACCAGATTTTTTATATCAATTAAAGCTCGAACAATTTTGAAAAACAGCCAGGTTGGACCAGTAACAGCGGAGTTATGGCCCTTGATTTAGTTAAAAATGCTATGTTTTGCCTCGTTAAGACGATAGGACCTTCATTTTTCATTCCAACTTAACCAAACTTTAACTGATTGTTAATATTAATGAAAGCTCAGACAAGTTTGCAAACCAGCCAGATCGGACCAGTAACAGCGGAGTTATGGCCCTTGAATTCGTTAAAATGCTATATTTTGCCTCGTTAATATGATAGGGCCATCATTTTTCACCCGATCTTTACCAAACTTTACCAGATTGTTTATATCAATTAAAGCTCGAAAAAGTTTGAAAACCAGCCAGATTGGACCAGTAACAGCGGAGTTATGGCCCTTGATTTAGTTAAAAATGCTATATTTTGCCTCGTTAATATGATAGGGCCTTCATTTTTCTTCTGATCTTGACCAAACTGTACCAGATTGTTAATATCAATGAAAGCTCGGACAATTTCGAAAATCAGCCAGTTCGGACCAGTAACAGCGGAGTTATGGCCCTTGATTTAGTTAAAAATGCTATATTTTGCCTCGTTTAGACGATAGGGCCTTCATTTTTTTATTTGATTTTTCATCTTTTTTTTTAATTCATTTTTGTTAATTCATTTTTGTTATTTGTTTTTTAATAATTTGTTTTTTATTTTTTAGTTTTTTAATTACTTTTTATTTTTTTACGAAATTTGACGACCCTTAGCAGGAAGCATTGGTATGATTTCTAGTCGTGCCTATTGCGTTTTTATCCGGTTTGTTGATTTTTGATGGAGTTACAGCCCCTTGACATTTTTACTTTAGATTTCTTGTCAGCGCTACTCCTCCTAAACGCCTTGCTGGATTTCGACAAAACTTGGAAGGAAGCATCGGTAAGATGTCCAGTTGTGCATATAGCGCTTTTGCTCCAGTTTGCTGATTTTTGAAGGAGTTATGGTCCCTTGACATTTTTACTTTAAATTTCTTGTCGGCGCTATTTCTCCTATGAAATTTGCCAGGAAGCCTCAGTTTGATGTCTAGTTGTGCAAATCGCGGTATATAAATGAAATCTTGGACAGGTTCGAAAACCAGCTAGATCTTGTTAGTAACGACAGAGTTATGGCCCTTGATTTGTTGAACTATGCTATAATGTATTTTCCTTTTTAACTCGACTATTCAAAGAATAAGAGAGCTTATGTAATCACCCAGGGGTCGGCGTCGGCGTTGACGTCGGCGTCGGCGTCCCACATCAAGGTTTGCGTGTAAGCTGTCTCTTACATTTCTTACCCTAGCACAACCAAATTTGGCCATTAGCTTCCTTATAGCATTATCTTAAGGGCTGCTTAAGTAATTTTGGTTCCTGTAACCCCTAGGCTCCCATGGAACCCAAATTCTGATAGCTCTTAAAATGTATCTGTTTCACATCAAACTTTGCGTGTAAGCTGTGTTTACAGGTCTATGTCTGTTACATTTCTTGTCCTAGCTGAACTAAATTTGGGAATTGGTTTCCTTATATTAAGTATGTTGTATAGGGTTGGATAAATAATTTTGTCTTCTGCAAATTCTAGGCTCGCATGGAACCCAAACTGTGATGGCACATACAATGTGCAATAAAGGCAGATCTATGTTTGCATGTAAGCATGTATATATCTATAATTTTGGTTTGGGATTTCTTATAGCATTATGCATCTTATTCATACTTCACCCACATTGGGGCATGGGCTCCCTCCTCCATCATCCCGCGCCAGCACTCCCTCCACCCCCCACGCCCTCCACATTTTTATTTTATTTTACATATTTCTGTGTTGTTTTAGTCAATTCTTACACATATATGTTGCCCCCTCCCCCCGCCTCCCCCTCCTCACCCTTACATATTTCTGTGTTGTTTTAGTCAATTCTTACACATATATGTTGCCCCCTCCCCCGGCCTCCCCCTACTCACCCGCCTCTCACCCCCACTTGAAACTCTTTTTTAATATTTTCTTTTACATATTTCTGTGTTGTTAACTCTACTGGCCGAAGGCCAGCAGAGCTTATGGGATGCCGAGTTGTCCGTCGTCCGTCCGTCGTCCGTCGTCCGTCGTCTGTTGTTAACTTTTGTCTCGTTAAGACGATAGGGCCTTCATTTTTCATCCGATCTTTACCAAACTTTAACAGGTTGTTAATATTAATGAAAGCTCGGATGAGTTTGAAAACCAGCCAGATCGGACAAGTAACAGCGGAGTTATGGCCCTTGATTTAGTTAAAAATTATATATTGCTAAATTTTGCCTCGTTAAGACGATAGGGCATTTATTTTTCATCCTATCTTTACCAAACTTTACCACATTGTTAATATCAATGAAAGCTCGGACAAGTTCGAAAACCAGCCAGATCGGACTAGTAACAGCGGAGTTGTGGCCCTTGATTTAGTTAAAAATGCTATATTTTGCATTGTTAAGACGATAGGGGCTTCATTGTTCATCCAATCTTTACCAATCTTTATCAGATTGTTAATGTCATTGAAAGCTCGAACAAGTTTGAAAACCAGCCATATCAGACCAGTAACAGCGGAGTTATGGCCCTTGATTTAGTTAAAAAATGCTATATTTTGCCTCGTTAAGACGATAGGGGCTTCATTGTTCATCTGATCTTTACAAAACTTGATCAGATTGTTAATATCAATGAAAGCTCAGACAAGTTCGAAAACCAGCCAGATCGGACCAGTAACAGCAGAGTTATGGCTCTTGATTTAGTTAAAAATGCTATATTTTGTCTCGTTAAGACGATAGGGGTTTCATTGTTCATCCGTTCTTTACCAAACTTTATCATATTGTTAATGCCGTTGAAAGCTCGAACATGTTCGAAAACCAGCCATATTGGACCAGTAACAGCGGAGTTATGGCCCTTGATTTAGTTAAAAATGCTATATTTTGCCTCGTTAAGATGATAGGGGCTTCATTGTTCATCCGATCTTTAGCAAACTTTATCAGATTGTTAATATCAATAAAAGCTCGATCAAGTTCGAAATAAATTCATATCGGACAAGTAACAGCAGAGTTATGGCCCTTGATTTAGTTCAAAATGATATATTTTGCCTTGTTAAGACGATAGGGCCTTCATTTTGCATCTGATCTTTGCCAAACTTTAGCAGATTTTATGACTTTCTTTTTTACGTTATTTTTAAATTTTCTTATTTTCTTATGTTTTTATTTTTTATTTATTTTTTTTTACTTTTTTTTTTTTTCCTTTTTTTTTTTTTTGATTTTTTTTTTAATTTTTTTTAATTTTTTTAATTTTTTTTTTTTTAATTCATGTTTTTTTTTTTTTTTTTTTAATATTATTGATTGATTTTTTTTTTTAATTGATTCATTTTTTTTAAAAAAATTCTTTTGATTATTATTATTCTCTAAATTTTTATTTTTTATTTTTTTTTATTTTTTATTTTTTTACCTCTATGTTGGACCAGTCGGACCAGTAACAGAGGTGTTATGGCTCTTGATTTAGTTAAACATGCTATATTTTGCCTCGTTTATACGGCTGGGCCTTCATTTTTCATCTGATCTTTACCAAACTTGATTAAGTTAAAAAGCTGTTTTTTGCCCGAAACTTTCAAAAAAACTTAAATGGCAGTCAGTCGCTTCATTGATGTTATAAGAGCCGTGTTAGCCAGTAGAGCGTCTACAGGCCCTCTTGGGCCTCTTGTTTTTGTCATTTCTTACATTCTTACACATGTTGCCTCCTCCTCACCCCCGCCTCCCCTCTCCCCCCACCCCCCACTCGAAACTGGAATATTTTTTTTTAAATGTTTTTTTTTTTTTTTAACATATTTTTTTTTTAACATATTTCTGTATTCTTACATAGCTTCTTACACATATAGTTGCTCCGACCCCCGCTCTCCCTCCACCCCACCCCACTCGAAACTCGATTTTTTTATGATTATTTTTTACATATTTCTGCGTTGTTTTGGTAAATTCTCACACATATATGTTGCCCCCCTCCCACCTCATGCCTATCGCCACCCCACACTCGAAACTGGAATATTTTTTATTATTTTACATATTTCTGTGTTGTTTTGATCAATTCTTACATAGCTTCTTACACATATATGTTGCCCACCACCCGCCTCTCCCCCACCCCCATCCCCATACCCATTCAAAACTCAATTTTTTTATTTTATTTATTTTTTACATATTTCTGTGTTGCTTTTGTCAATTCTTACACATAGCTATGTTGCCCCCCCCCCCACCCCGCCCCCCCCCCCCCACCCCGCCCCCCCCCCTACCCACCCACGCTTTGCCTCCCCCAACTCGAAACAGGGATATATATATATGTTTTTTTTTTACATATTTCTGTGTTGTTTTGATCAATTCTTACACATAGCTATGTTGCCCCTCCCCTTCCCCCTTCCCCCTCCCCTCCATGCTCCCACCCCCACTCGAAACTGGAATATTTTTTTTTTTATTTTTTACATATTTCTGTGTTGTTTTGGTCAGTTCTTACATAGCTTCTTACACATATATGTTGCCCTCCCCCACCCTACTCCCCCACCTCTCCCCCACGCCACCACCACTCAAAACTCCGCCTTTCCCCCATCCCCACTCAAAACTCGATTTTTTTTTACATATTTCTTTTTGGTTTTGGTCAATTCTTACACATAGCCATATTGCGCAATTCAGATACTCAGATGAAATATCAATAAAAAAAATGAAATGAGGCCACAGTAAAAATTGCCAGATATCATCTTCCTCCCCGAGTTGCCTTTCGACCACAAATTTCTTTAAAATGACAGCAATTTTGGATTAAAACAGATAAAAATAATAAAACTTCACATAATTTTATATCGGCCCGAGTTTCTATACAAGCCCCATCCCCCAACCCCACCCCACATTTTTTTAGCCTTATTTTCTGATGGTATATACTAATAATATAATTTATTATTCTCTGAAAATGGAATAGTCGAGCTGCGCTGTTCTCCGACAGCTCTTGTTAAATCTGTAGCTACTTTATTTTTTATCTGATCGTTACCAAATTTGTTTATAATGTTAATATAAAAAACCCCACCCATTTTGATGAAAGCTCATTCATAGAAGAAAGTGGGACAAATTAAACAATACCATGCTAGACTAGACACAGACATAGACTTATTGCATGATTACAAGGTGAGCGATCTAGCGCCATCCTGGCCCTCTTGTTTAATTACTTCTTCATTTCTTCATCTTTCATCATTTTTTGTGCACAGTATGACCTATTTATGTATCGACGTGCCGTTAAACACTATTCATTTATTCATTCATTCTACCACGTTTGTTCAAATGGTGACCCTGGGGTAAAATTTGGCCCCGTCCCGGGCGTCACAGTTTTACATAGATTTATATAGTAAAATATTTAAAGAATCTCCTTCTCTGAAACTACAAGAGCCAGAGGTTTAATATTTTGCATTTAGTATGAGCTTCTGGTCCTTTATCAAGTTTATTCAAATGGTGACTCTGGGGTCACATTTGGCCCTGCCCCAGGGTCACATGTTTTATATAGACTTGTATAGGCAAATACTTAAAAATCTTCTTCTCTGAAACCACAAGGTACACAGCTCTCATGCATTACATGTAGCCCTGGGGTCACATTTGGACCTGCCCCAGGGGTTACACTCTAGCACCTTAATTTTGTATTTGGTCTTTACCAAACTTTGTCAGTTTCTTTAAATCAATGTTGTTAACACAACAGAGGCCATATTTTTTTAACAATCTTAACCAAACTTGCACAGAGTGTATATGACCATAAGATTTCTAAGAAGTTTGATAATGGGCCAGTACACAGGTGATCGATTTAGGGCTATCTTGGCCCTCTTGTTTACATAATTTGTTGTTTATATAGATTTTTTATTATTTACAGAAGTGTGATTGAAAGGATTCATTTCCATTTTATTCGTTGAAAGATTTCTGTTTCCAGCAATGTCGTGAATAATAAGTATGTACTTTAAATTCAGCTGTTGACGGCAGTGTTTATTGATGAATGGAACAGTCTAATTAAAATCAAGATGTCTGCCGCGCCCACTCTTAAGTTCAAAGTGTTTGGTTCCCGGTACTCAATAACATTTACAGACATGGTAACTGGTAGCATCGACATGTACATGTCTGTTGGAGGTATGTATATCTATTTAAAAAATACATATTTTAATGTAACCAGACTCTAAATCAAGAACGGGTTATAATTGTAGCATTAATTTAAAAACGGACAGCGCCAAAGATGTCCAGAGTGTTTCTGGTAATGCTAACCTGAATTTGTTATGTTTTTATGCATACTTGTATATTTTAATGAACTATCAGTGAGACTTCAGTTTTAAAGTACATAACACACTTGTTCCAAATTAACTTTACACAATGTCATTGAAAAACAAGTGTAGACCTTTCGAATGAATGGTATGATATTGGATAATATATATTGAATAGCGGATGATGATGTTACGTTAAGTTCCGATTATTAAAGCAGGACAAGTTTTGAATATTCCAAAGCCGCAATACGATGATAATTTCATTTCAGGGATTATACCGAGGCAGTGGTGTGGAGAGGTATCGAACCCTCCAGGAGTGTTTTTGTCTGCTTTAATAACAGTGAACCCATTTCCAAACGTCCCCATTCTCAAGGATTGGGTCTTTGATACAACCATCACCATGTATGCATTTGTGACAACAGATCCAGCATCTCAAATAACCGCTTACATGAAAGTTGATGTTGTAAACGATGTCATACAGCTTGATGGCATGATTAAACGGTTGCAGTTACTTTTAAACGATACATTTACAAGGTTCAAACAGCTCCTATCTATCGCAAGAAGAGAGATTCTTTTAAAACTTGAAGAATCTTTGGATGATATGATTGACCTAATTAAAACAAATATGAATAATATCATTCAAGGCGAGATTTCTGGTCTATCAGCTATATTGCCTGAATTATGGAAACAGTTTACTGAAATACGAGATATATTCACTGATTTTCTTGACTTTACCGAACATTCTGTGGATGGCGTAAAAGATAATTTCATATCTTTAATTCGAGGCGAACTAGAAAACATTAAACACAATATTCACGAAACTATCCAAAAGTTCACCAACCAAGTAAGCAGCTCCATCGAAGATTTTGACGGGATGGGTGTTAAATTAAGAGCAACCATAGTGTTATTTGGATTGAGGCTGTTAGATATAGATATAGAGATTGTGTATTCCACAGAATCTCTTTTGAAATGCAGTAGGTTTGACGAAGTAAAAAAGCTTTTGGAAGGCGAACAAGCACTGCGTGTTCTTGGAAGAGTAAGTCGTGAAATTAAACTTGGTTATTTTCTTAGAGCAGAAAGCGGATTTGGATTGGGTGCTGCATTTGGAATAGATAGTACTCGAGTTATTTTACATATGAATGCGTACATTAGTATGCTTGGTATTAGTGTTACCGGCGATGTTTTTATAAGTAGAAATAGACTCTATTTCTATATTGAAGCAAACATTTGGAATATATTTTTAGCGCAGGTTGATGTTTCGGCGACCGTTGGTCAAGAATGGTATCAGTTGACATTTAATTTAACAGGAGTATTTATGGCAAAAGCTCGAAAAAAGCGTCAAACGCAGGCAGTGAGTTCTTCATTCCAAAGTAGTTATCTCGATGCGTTAAAGAAAGTTACACATGTTATAGCTGATGAAGCTAAGAAAAGGTTAAGTCAAGTACAATCAGCACTCTCCGATGCGCAAAATGGATTGTCACGTGCCCAGGACTGGCTTGAAGACAAGAAGACGGCTGTACGCAAGTCAAATGAAGCGTTTGACAAAGCGATCGCAGTTTTAGAGAAAGCTAAACAGAAGTTGGATGAAGCTAAAGGACCCTTTGAGAGAGCGATTGCAAAATTGGAAAGTGCACAACGAAAGGTTGACAATCTTTGCAGGATACGAGAATGTGGAAAGATTTGTATCCCTAGGCTTCGATGTAAATGGTGTAAAACTGGAGGATGGATAAAAATACCATATCCTTGTTGTACATGGACAAGTTGTATGATAAGTTTTCCTGATCCAATTTGCCTTCTTGCTAACCTCTTATGTAGAGCAATACGAGTGCTTGCATATGCTGCTTTAGAGCTTGCAAAAATATTTGTTAGAATACCTATGATCGCATTTGACATTGCAAAGGCGGCACTAAGTGTTGCACAATTCATTGTTGACAAATCAAGAGTCGTTCTCGATATTGCTGCGGGCCTTCTGGATCTTGCCAAACTTGCATTAGAAGGGGCAAAAGGTGTCCTTGAAACTGCCAAATTTGCCTTAGAAGTGGTGAAAATTGCAATAGGAGCAGCTGTAAAAGTTCTTGATTTTGTCATCGAGTATGGTTTAAAAAACATTTTAGATGTAAGAAATTGTGGTTTTAATATTGAGATGTCAACCCGTTATGATGATTTGCCAGTATTTGACGTATTCTGCGAAGTAAACGCTTTCAAACTTGGTTGGAAAAAGGTTACAATGCGAATCAATTTCAAAAACATATTACAAACTATATGGCAGGCAGCGAAAGCAACAATTAAAGCAATCACAAGCGTATTTAGTGGACGACGAAAGAGAGAAATAACATTTGAAGCATCAACAAGGGTACATAGTCTTCTTCGTAAAATAAGGCAAGCACAAATTGACTCGACCAGTTTTACAAATGATACCATTAACGAAATCATCAATGTTGTCGATAGTACGGATGGGTTTAATGCGTCACTGAAAACCGATTACGATAACAGAGTTGCATTGTTTGAAAGAAAGTGCAAGACAATAACAAGAATAATGACATTTATGGAAGAAACATCAAACAATCTGATCGATATAGCGAATTTGACGAAAACTAATATAGATGATGCAAAGTATTTGAGGAATCAGTTAGTTGACTATAACACAGAAGAAATGGTAAATAATATTACACTTGAAAACGCTGAGATCAGTGCAGAATACGCATTGCGAGATTATAACCTAACGCAGAGTGACCTTGATAAAGCACTTGAGGATTCAAAAACTTCTTTCACCCAAGATCCACTCCTTTTAGAATTACATGCATCAACCCAGCAAGCAAAAGAACAGATTAATGAAGAAATAGAATCAGTGCAATTAGTTCAACTACTAAATCATTGGATTTTAGCGATGGAAAATATAACAAATGGTTACTTCGATCGGTCGGAATGTGCTAATTTCCGCGATTGCGTTTTCTATTCCATATCACATCTTTATGATCTGTATGAAGACGAACAGGTACCAAATGTAATTGAAATCAAACAAGCTATTCCCCGTATTGAAGACGTTTACCTCAACATTCTTAACAACCAATCCGAAAGTGTAGATAATGTTTATGATGCGTCTCAGTCTATAGTCTCCAATCTGCAGGTTTTGTCAGACACCAATATATTTTGTGCCATCGCCCCGCGCTTTGTAACATCATTAAGAAACCAGAATGTTTTAGAGGGAAAGACAGCTACTATACATTGTTTAGTCGTCGGCGACCATCCTCTGCAATACTGGTGGTACAAAAATGGAGAAATGTTGGAAGAGGAGCATGGTAATGTTCTGGTCATAGAAAATGTATCTGGCGACGACGAAGCAGAGTATTATTGTGCAGCAGGGAACGTTGTTGCTAACATCACTTCCAACGAGGCACACATCTTTGTTTGGGAAAGTGAAGGTAAGTACTACTATATAAATGTACCAACATGTTCATGTTTATTCAATTCTTTAAATTTAACTTAGATAAAAACAAACACAAAATCGTTAATAAAACATAATTGCGCATTTGTCGCTACAATTCGATCTATTGCTTTTTGTTTGGTATACATATTTCATGTCGAATTGTATAACTTGACAATTCATAAAAAACAAGAGATTAAGGACTGTACAGTTAAACAATCTAAATAAATATACACCATACATACACGATTTATACGTCAAATATAATGCTACACTGTTTTTTCTTGTACTCTAAACTATATAAAACTTGTTTAAATCAGCATTGCACTGCTTACAATTCACATTATATTATACATAATTTTGTTATTTGTTCTAGAAAATGGTGGCTCATTAGAATTTCGTAAGTATATTTCGGCTTAAACAAACTGAATATTTCTTTTCGACTTGTATTCATGCCTGTGCATACATACATATTCGTATACTATATACACTTATATATGTTTTTACCTTTATATTATATGTGGATGGTTGCTGTAAGTGAAAAGCAAACAAAACAGTTGCACATATGAGTTAAATGAAAATCATATAAAATCAAATGCTTTCTATTTATAAATTGTTTCTATTGTTACTTATTTCCTTTTTCTAAATCATCAAGTAATACATAAGTATATGTTTTCGATATCTTATGTTTGAAAAGCGATGCTTTTCACGTCACTAATAGTCTACAAAATAGTAACTATAACCCATGTATTTTACAGAATGCGTAAAGGAGAATTGTAATGTGACATCTCTCTGTTACATTGTACACCCTACGTCATGTATTAAGTTTGTGATGTGCCAGACGTTTGAAAATGGAACCATTGTCGCTCAGGTAACAATCACATCACTAAATCCAGTCTTCAATGGAGTTTCTATAATGCCTTTAATATACATGTATTTATATTTTTATTCCTATACAACCTGTTCTTATTCTTTTAAATGAATATTGCATGGGAAAAACCTTTTTTCCCGAAACACACACATTGTTAAGTTTAAGAATATATACTAAGTACTCAATCTAAGAATTTGTCAATAATAGTTTCCTTTTTTTTTGTATTTAACTCTTTATTAGAGATACAGTTCAATTGAAAAATAGCAAGTTTAAATTATCTGCTCTCAGGTTCATGTAACTTAGCTACACATTAAAATAGCAAGTTTAAATTGTCTGCTCTCAGGTTCATGTAACTTACACACATGCATTGTGAATGTGCAAGTATGTACTGCATATATAGTTTACTTTGATGAAATATATAATTGCATGTTTCCTCGTATGTCTTTTTTCTCAATTATGTAGTGAAAATAGATTAGTTAATTACTAGTTCACTGTATTAGTTTTGTCAAATAAACTAGAACAAATATAACATGTTTAAATATCCAATGTGCTAAATAGTGTTATATCCTTCGGTCGATGGTAGAAGTGCTTTGTTTTTTCACTCACTCGCATACGCTCGCTCGTGAAAAGAACCACACGTCTACCATCCCGTGAAGAATTTCCCTATAACCGACCCAAGCAGTTAAATAATCTCTATCTATAAACTGCTTACCATGTATAGCCTATTAGGGTATATATGTATACTAGGTTTGTTCCAAATGCACACTGTACATAAAATGAACGTTAGCTATTGTTTAATTGTCTTCTTAATCTCTATTTTGAAAAGGTAAGAAATTCATATGAGTTACAAACTCAATATTACCAAACTAATTTATTAGCTATTTATGTTGTATCAATCAAGAGTACATACCATAATGATGCTGATTTTTTTTACAACATAATTATTTTTAGATGTTTACCTAAATTGTTTACAAACCACTGTTTTACAATAGCGCCCTCAGCTTTTTGACTGGGACATTATAACTCTCAGGTATGAACGTGGATTGTCTAACTGAAAATCATTATGAACATGTATAGGTGATGTCATGTGCATTCGGCATGATGTGGAAGCCTGGAATGGAATCTAAATGTGAAAGGACGGAATCCGTTGATTGTCAAAATGGTGAGACAACATTTTAAACGTTTTCAAACAAACTAATTTTTGTTTTAAATTTAGAAATATATTATGTATTCAAACTCCCTTTGGATGTTGACACGGATAACTTAACATGTCTAACATTGGATATCCATTCGTTAAATCAGACTAAAATTAAGTAACATTATATGTTTTTAAATAGACAGAAGAAAACGTATATTTTGATATGCCATAAATCGAATTGGCGCCGTCCGTATTTTCAGCGCTGTCCGCATTTCCAATCTGGTAATAAGAAAGCAGCATATGGGATAGAGTGATGATAATGTGTACTTTAAGCATATGCCATATTTCCTTATAGGCTGCGAGTATATAGTCAATTCTCTTTAAGAATGACATAGACACGTTTATTTAACCTATTTGTATTTGTAGTGTAAACAACGACGGTAAGCGTCCTATAAACTGAATCCTATAATGGCGTGAATACGCCAAACTCAACATATATTCATAGCAAATAACACATGATGTATAAACATTGATGTTTTCTTACCGTTAAGATCCTTGCGGAAATCACACAATCAATAAATATGACCACGAAGATGGAAACTGCAAGACATATTATCGGTGTGTAAATGATCACTCTGTCCCTGACTGCTGTGGACCAAACAAGGGATTCGATTATGCAGCTGGAAAATGTGTCAAAGAGTCTACATGTGTTGAAGTGTGTCCTCTACTGGAAGAGTGTAAGTTGCAGTTCTGTTTTCATAAAGCTGTACACATACACATGTTGATATATGCCATCTTCTAAATTGTGACTTATTCATAACACGTAAAGCATTTAACTTACAATATATACTCAAATTTTACCATGCATATACAAATGGTGAACTGTACTTTTTCCAACTTATCAATTTTAGCCTCGTGCAAAAAGAAGGGAGGAGTTAATGCGGTTAGTTACCCGGATGGTAACTGTAAGACACATTGGGATTGTAGGAGTGGACTACCGCATCCGGTTTGCTGCGCCGATGATCAGGGCTATAACATAACGCAGGCCAAATGTATCTCAAACCAATCATGTGTCGACGCCTGTCCCGAGGAGTATAAAGGTATCTTGACCTTTATGTTGGTTGTTTACCTAGATATATTGAACTGACATACGTAATATTCACACGCCCTAGTCCTGTCAATAAATTCAGTCAGGTGCCGACTAATTCAGCGATTATTTGCGATATTAAGCTAATATTTTAAATTTAAGAATTGCTTTTTATTGTTGTCATTGCTATTGATGATTTGCTTATAGTTGAGAACATTTTGTTCTTTATCGAAAAGGTACAACCATCGTAACATTATGTTATTTCATTGAAAATATTGAGGTGTTACCATACCCAAAATTTCATAATTTTTAAGACGTTAACCTATTGGGTTAAGTTCGACTAAAATGGCATGTCGTTTGTCCTTTTAAGATATGATATGTTACTAATACATTTGCAATATTTGACTTCAATTTCCCAAATTAAATATTGATAAATTGTTAAATAAACATCATTTATACATGCCTTTGTGTCGAATTTGAGTTATTTTTTGCAGATATCTGCGCAAAGAGAGGTGTTACATCATATGACGATATGGACGGAAACTGCAGAACATATATAAGATGCAACACATTAGGTATGATACATGCACAGAACATAACATGAAACATTCATTTAATTAAAGTTTTGAGACGTCAACCGGGTTGTCGTCTGTATTAAAGCATTTCTTCTAGTTTGTTAAAGAAAACGAGATATTATAAATAGTCGTAAATTCAATGCGAGTGATTCCGAATTTTATACCTTTACTGTTGTTGAAGCGGCTCTTCAAGATCTAAAAGTAAACTAGGCTACACGTAAATGTACTCCGATTTTAAATGGTAATAAAACATGTATTTTTTATAATCATTTGCTCCTATTTTGTATACGTTTTTTTAAGCAGTGACTTAATGTAATTTCTCGCAGACTTCAGCTAGAACATCTATTTTTATTAATTCATTTATTCCTTCAGCTATGAAACTCTGGAATTATTTACCTTGAGATATTAGAAATTCAGGCTCTCTAAACATATTCAAAGGTTAGATTAGGCGAACAATGTTTACTGGTTCAAATGTTCCTAGTTTTTTGTCTCGCCTTTTCGAAGAAAAAAAGAGACATAGATGTTGCTTTTCCGGCGGCGGCGGCAAAGGCGTCAACATTCAAGTTTTGCCTTTAGGTCATTTTCTCACAAACTGTATACACTAGACCTTTCAAACTTTGCTTATAGTTGTATCTTGGGTGGTACATCGCAACGTGACAAAGCAAATGTGGAAGTGACCTTGATCCCCAAGCAAAGGGCAGATATCTTAATAATTGTACCTTCAAATCTTGCGTTGAGGTCAATTTCGCGCAAACTGTATCACTACACCTTTCAAACTTTGTTTGTAGTTGTATCTAGGATGGTAAATCACAACGTGACAAAGCAGATGTGGATGTGACCTTGACTCTCCAAGCAAAGGGCAGATAACCTTATAATTTGTACCTTCAACTTTGGCGAGTAGGTCAATTTTTCACAAACTGTATGCACTAAGACCATTCAAACTTTGCTTATAGTTGTATCTTGAGTGGTACATTGCAATGTGATAAAGATAAATGTGGATGTGAACTTGACCCTCCAAGCAATGGGCAGATAACTTAATAATTGTTACCTTCAACATTTGCGATTAGGTCACTTTCTCGCAAACGTTATGCATTAGACCTTTTAAACTTTGCTTATAGTTGTTTCTTGGATAGTACATCACAACATGTCAAAAGGCAAATATGGATGTGACCTTCACCATCCAAGCAAAGGGCAGATAACTTTAATTGTTACATTTACATCACTTTCTCATAAATTATAATTATGCACTAGAAGTTTTAATTTATAGCTTAATCTTTGGAAGACAAAACATTCTATTTTGACATAGTTGTGTCTTGGGTAGTGCATCCTTTTGGACGCATGGATTTCATGTATGATCTTGACCTATTTTTTGGAGCTGTTGATTTTTTTAATAGAATGGCATTTTGTTTTTAAACACATGCACTTAAATGTCATCTCAGCAAACTGCAAACTTCACTGTTTTTTGTTACTTAAATGTTTACAAACTTTATTTTAAGCTTCATTGACCTTTTTATTTTAAGTCTCGCCCCCTTTAGGCGAGACATGTGAATCCGCGGATTTCTTGTACTTATCTGGTGTACGTTTTTTTTATCTGTTATGCATGATCATATAAGAAATTCATGAACGAACATAGTAGTAATCTCAATAATGATATTTTTCAAAATCATTTAGTACGTGAATCGCTTCAATGCAATTGCGGTCAGGGTAATGAAGATGCAAACCATTTTTTCTTTGAATGTAAGCAATTGAATGTTTAAAAGGCTCGAACTCTTCCAGTCAACACGTTCGTTTCATCCATTAAGCTCAATACATTAATGTTTGGAAGGTTAGATCTTACAACACAAGAAAATGGTTTGAATTTTATTTCAGTTTAAAACGTTATTAGAGATAGTCATCGATTTACTTAGGTTTGCCATTCAATTGTATCTGTTCTGATCAACCCGAGCAATGTCACATGTGTTATTCTTTCTTCCACTTCAACTTTTCCTTTATTTTTTATTTCTATTTTGTTATTATCTTAACATTTCCTACTACCTATCATGTTGTACTTAATCCAGCTTATTGATACGTGTTAATAGCAATTATTATATTGGTTAAAACTCCATAGTAGGGAAGGGCCGTAACTAAAGTGGGTAGCACTTGTGGCCCGACCCGATTGTATTGTACTTGTTCATATATGGCAGTAAAATATGTGTAAATCAATGTAATCAGATTGTCAAATTGATTATTTAAATTTAAATTGATTTTGATGAATCTGGTAAAATTATATTGATGAGATTTAAACGAATTTCAGAATTGTACATTCCATTTAAAAGACATGAAGAAAAAAAAGTAACTGATGTACTTATAAGTGTATTTATAAGTGTCACCTAGTAAATGTAGATGCGCCTTTTAACATAAGTCCGATCCAATTAAGTTAATGGTCTTTCGATTGTTTGTGTAAATTTCTATGCTTGGCTGCATCCTTTCCTCTTTTTACTGCATACTGAATTATGTTTGTACATTAAGGACTTGATGACGGCTATTGCTGTCCATCTGGAAGGATGTTCGACGAGGAGTTAAAGGAGTGCGTGTACGCCACGTCTGACGATTGTGCAGAAATCGACTGTCCTGACGACTACTTTGAAGGTAACTATCTAACTTAGAGGTACTTTCCTCCAGAATTGGAAACACAACATCAATACATTATTTCGAAAAAAACAATCTGATAATAATCTATGCCTGAAAAATACATTGCAATCTCCCATGTCGACACCAAAATGTCTTTTTGTTATGTTATATAGAAGTGCAGAAAATGATTTCTAGATATTATCTTTCGCCAGCTTTGTTTTGTGTTATTAAACACTTGCTTTTTTTTGTTTTTGTTACATACTCCTCCTTTTCTGATTGACAATCTTTAGCCCGTAATTGTACATCTTCAACGAATGATGCGCACACACGTACACAATATTTGTTTTCTATAATAACAATTCAAAGAAACAGCCTATTTGTGCAATTGAGCAACCATGGTAATACAATCGTAATTGCCTCCTCTCGATATATTCAAAATCTATTGTCTATAGAATATATTTTGAAAATACCGAGAGAAGGCAAATGCGTCGGTATTACGATGGTTTTCCAGAAGAGGAAGAAATATTATATAAATATCACATCCCATGGAGGGTGATAGAACATATTGTCAACCCGAGATTGGTAATGTCCACCGAGGCTTTAGCCGAGGTGGACATTACCACATCGAGGGTTGACAATATGTTCTATCACCCTCCATGGGATGTGATATTTATTTTATTATACCAAACATCAAAATTCATTTAATCAGCAATTATTTTTTATTAACAACAATAAAGAACTTGAAACAAATTTTCAAGATTTAATGTTTCATGCCATGAAACATTACCATGAAACATTACCAATTGTTGACTGATCGGTAATGCACGAGATAATGATCGGTATGCACGAGATAATGTTTCATGCCATGAAACATTACCATGAAACATTACCAATTGTTGACTGATCGGGAATGGGGAAATTACATAGAGAATTTTGAGTGAGGTATAATAAAACAAGAATAAGAAAAAACAAGGGTATATTGAAATAACACTTTGTTTTATTATTTGACTTATATATACAATTTCAAAAACACACTTTGGTGTCGGACGTGGGTGAAAAAACAATGTATTTGTTATGTATAACGAAGTATTAAAATTATGTAAAGATCTGACTTATTGCTTTGCTGATTCAATACTGGAAGCAATATTCAAATAAATAGTATACAAGATTAACGCTGTAAGTTGCTTACATCAACAAATAACTGCTATTCAATAATTGTTTAAACGAATATTTTAATTAAACTAATTTAATCGTTTTAATTGGTTTACATGTATTTCCTAATAATGACTTTTCCTATATAGTCTTGAACAGTTTGGAATACCTTTAGTTCATAAGATATTAACAGTACAGTAAATAAACACTTAGACGATGCAAATAAAATATGTTATATATTGTCTAAACAATATTGTTACATTATCTTTACACAGTTTGTCGTCTTAAGGCTGTTCCAGACGAACCATACTTTTATACGGATCTTGACGACTACAGCAACAACAAAATGCCATGTGCCGAAGGGACCATATTTTTTCAGGCAGATTGTGGCTGTGTTCACGATAGAGAACCAGTAACAACAGGTGAGCTGAGAAATAATGAACGTATGTGGTAATCATGATCATATTTATTTCAGAATAGTAAAGAGACATTTTTATATAACGTAATTTTGCAATGGTTACTAACTGTAACCAATAACTTTGCAATTGCTTTATTTAAAGAATAATAAGTGCAAAATTACACTACAAAACCGTTCATCAAAACTCTATCAAGGTTTTCAGGTCATATAATAATGTATATGTGGTGATTACAAGTATAGGTTTATTCTGATTGAATACGGGCAAAGTGGATAAGCTTAATTCGACGCTCCACTTTTGGAGTTTGGCTTGGCTGTGTAAAGCCGTATATATTGTCTCTATAGAGTTGGGATTCTCAAAATATTCCGTTTATGTATATATACCTCATCATCAGTATGATTAAAAACGGTGTACATGTGCTGTAAAATTGAGCTGTTGTTGGCGAGATAGCTACTTTAAACATGTCATGAACCCTATTTGAAATGTTTAATGATCATATCAATGTGGTTATGCATTTAAAATGACTACTTTTGCATTTAAAATGACTACTCTTATGCAAACAAACTTAACTATGGCTAGGCAGTTATCTTATTTGATTAGGTTTACGATATTCAGTTACACTTCAACAAAATACCGGGTCGCTAAACATCAGATGAAAGACCATTACGGTGACACGTGTAATAATAAATATATGCAAGCTGATGAACCACACTTCATTGTTTTATATATAGGGTGTCGACTGATGGCTGTTCCGGGAGAGCCTCACTATTATACTGACACTGACGACTGGGGCAACAACAAAATGCCGTGTGCGGCTGGAACTATATTTTCCCAGGCAGAATGTGTCTGTGTTCACGACAATCAACCCGCTACAGGTAGTTTTTTTAAAACGGTTGCTCCTTTATTGTTCTCTGTATGGTGGAATTATTGTTTAAACGAATATTTTAATTTAAACTAATTTAATCGTTTAAACTGGTTTACATGTATTTTGGTTTGATATTTCCTAATAATGACTTTTTCTTATATTGTCTTGATTTCCACAGTTTGGAATACCTTTAGTTCGTAAGATATTAACAGTGCAGTAAATAAACACTTAGGCCATGCAAATAAAGTATGTTATATATTGTATAATCAATAATGTTACATTATCTTTACACAGTCTGTCGTCTTAAGGCTGTTCCAGACGAACCATACTTTTATACGGATCTTGACGATTACAGCAAAAACAAAATGCCATGTGCCGAAGGGACAATATTTCTTCAGTCAGATTGTGGCTGTGTTCACGATAGGGAACCAGTAACAACAGGTAAGCTGAGGGATAATGAACGTATGTGTTAATCATGATCATATTTATTTCAGAATAGTAACGAGACATTTTTATATAGCGTAATTTTGCAATAGTTACTAACTGTAACCAATAACTTTGCAGTTGCTTTATTTAAAGAATAATAAGTGCAAAATTACACTACAAAACCGTTCAGCAAAACTCTATCAAGGTTTTCAGGTCATATAATAATGTATATGTGGTGATTACAAGTATAGGTTTATTCTGATTGAATACGGGTAAAGTGGATACTCTTAATTTGACGCTCCACTTTTGGAGTTTGGCTTGGCTGTGTAAAGCCTTTTATATTTTGGTTCTATAGAGTTGGGATTCTCAAATTATTCAGTTTATGTATATATACCTCATCGTTAGTAGGATTGGAAACGGTGTACATGTGCTGTAATATTGAGCTGTTGTTGGCGGGATAGCTACTTTAAAAATGTCATGAACCCTATTTTAGGTGTTTTATGATCATATAAAATTATAATTTGTTAGCTCGACTATTCGAAGAATAAGAGAGCTTATGTAATCACCCCGGCGTCGTCGTCGGCGTTGGCGTCCCACATAAAGGTTTGCGTGTAAGCTGTGTGGGCTTTCTTATAGCATTATCTTAAGGGCTGAATAAGCAATGTTGGTTCCTGTAACCCATGGGCTCCCATGTAATCCCAAATTCATAAAATGTGTCCCATTTCACATCAAATTTTGCGTGTAAGCTGTGTTTATAGGTCTATATCTCTTACATTTCTTGTCCGAGCTTAACTAAATTTTGGAATTGGTTTACTTATAGTATGTTGTAAAGGGTTGGATAAGTAATTGTGTCTTCTGCAAATTCTGGGCTCCCATGGAACCCAAATGTGCAATAAATGCAGATCTAGGTTTTCATGTAAGCAGGTAATATCTATAATTTTGATTTGGGATTTCTTATAGCATTATGCATCTTATTTATACTTGACCCATATTGGGTTATGGGATCCCTCCACCACCCCCGCCACACCTTCTTTTATTTCATATATATATATTATTTTTTTTACATATTTCTGAGTTGTTTTAGTCAATTCTTACACATATATGTTGCCCCCTCCCCCTCCCCACCCACCCACCTCTTCTTACTCCCCCACCAACTTGAAACAGTTTTTTCTTCTTTTTTCCGTATTTCTGTGTTGTTTTAATCAATTCTTACACATAGCTTCTTACACATATATATATGCCGAAACTCATTTATTTTTTTACATATTTCTGTGTTGCTTTTGTCAATTCTTACACATGATGCCCCATCCTCATACCCCGCCTCCCTCCTCCCGCTTCTCCCCCTCCCCCACTCGAAACTCATTCATTTTTATTTATTGTTTACATATTTCTGTGTTGCTTTTGTCAGTTCTAACACATGTTGCCCCTCCCACCCCGCCTACCCTCCCCCGCCCCACACCCACCCCACACACTCGAAACTGGATTTTTTTTTATTTTATTGTTTTACATATTTCTGTGTTGTTTTGGTCAATTCTTACACATAGCTTCTTCACATATATGTTGCTCCCTTCCCACCTCATGCCTCTCCCCCAGACCCCCACTCAAAACTCGATTTTATTTCTGTGTTGTGTTATTTTGGTCAATTCTTACATAGCTTATTACACATATATGTTGCCCTCCCAACCCCCCGCCTCTCCCCCATCCCCACTCAAAACTCGATTTATTTTTTTTACATATATTTGTGTTGTTTTGGTCAATTCTTACATAGACAATTATACTATGTGGACTTGCTATGAAGTGTGTGAAGCACTCATCTTCCTATTAGATAATATTTTCGTCACGTATGGTACCACCGTTTATAGACAAATTGTTGGTATCCCTATGGGTACGAACTGTGCACCACTTGTCGCAGATTTGTTTTTATTTTGCTATGAAAGAGACTTCATGTTGAATCCTTCACCAGGTACCAAGGCAGATGTTATTGAAGCTTTTAATGACACCTCTCGGTATCTGGATGACATATTGAACATTGACAACCCTTTATTTCCAAATATGGTTGATAGACAAACATCAAACGCCACCGTCAATGGGCTTTAGGTAGGCGTCATCATAGGGTCAAATCAAGACCTGTCCGGTCATCGTACAATTAAAGAGGAAAGCATAGTGGCGAACTGTAAAAGGTTCGACCACCAAGCATGCAGGACGTTGCAAAATTAAAGGGTCATAACCTCTTTTGATAAACTGTTTAACAAGTTTAACAAAGATAGTATAAAAGTGATCATGACCAAGAATCTTACGAAGTTTGTAAATCACATCACCATAGAAGTCAGGTTGTGATAGTCCTTGTCGCAGAAGAGTTCTTAAATTACTTTTATATTTGGAAAAAAGATCAGGGTTACGATAATAAGATTTTGCAAATGTTTTTCGAAGTTTATGGTAACGGCAACCCTGATTGAGTATCTTTTTAGTTATACAAAGATTACGAATATTAAAGTCCTCAACTCGAGTACAAGCTCTTGAAAAACGAATAAGTTGAGACACATACACCCCATAAGAAGTTTCTCGGCGAACATCCCCATCCAAGTGGGGGTAATTAACAATGTCAAAATTCTGGCTTCTGTCAAGTCATTGAGTACCTCATTGTGGCTTTCTAGGCTATTGTTTTTTTATATTTCTTTTTTTACATATTTCTGTGTAGTTTTGGTCAATTCTTACACATAGCTATGTTGCGCCCCCAACCCCACCCACCCCACATTATTTTAGCCTTGTTTTCTGATGGTATATACTAGCTATATAATTTATTATTCTCTAAAAAATCGAATAGTCGAGCTGCGCTGTTCTCCGACAGCTCTTGTTTATGTGGTTATGCATTTAAAATGACTACTCTTGTGCAAACACACTTTAATATGGCTAGGCAATCATCTTATTTGATTAGGTTTATGATATTCAGTTACACTTCAACAAAATACCGGGTCGCTAAACATCAGATGAAAGACCATTACGGTGACACGTGTAATAATAAATATATGCAAGCTGATGAACCACACTTCATTGTTTTATATATAGGGTGTCGACTGATGGCTGTTCCGGGAGAGCCTCACTATTATACTGACATTGACGACTGGGGCAACAACAAAATGCCGTGTGCGGCTGGAACTATATTTTCCCAGGCAAAATGTGTCTGTGTTCACGACAATCAACCCGCTACAGGTAGTTTTTTAAAACGGTAGTTTTTTAAAACTTGAAGACTTTTATGGCGCACCATCGCAAATACCCGATTTTTGCTCCTTTACTGTTCTCTGTATGGTGGAATTATTGTTTAAACGAATATTTTAATTTAAACTAATTTAATCGTTTTAACTGGTTTACATGTATTTTGGTTTGATATTTCCTAATAATGGCTTTTCCTATATTGTCTTGATTTTCATAGTTTGGAATACCTTTAGTTCGTAAGATATTAACAGTACAGTAAATAAACACTTAGACCATGCAAATAAAGTATGTTATATATTGCATAATCAATATTGTTTCATTATCTTTACACAGTCTGTCGTCTTAAGGCTGTTCAAGACGAACCATACCTTTATACGGATCTTGACGACTACAGCAAAAACAAAATGCCATGTGCCGAAGGGACAATATTTCTTCAGTCAGATTGTGGCTGTGTTCACGATAGGGAACCAGTAACAACAGGTAAACTGAGGGATAATGAACGTATGTGTTAATCATGATCATATTATTTTCAGAATAGTAACGAGACATGTTTATATAGCGTAATTTTGCAATCGTTACTAACTGTAACCAATATCTTTGCAATTGCTTTATTTAAAGAATAATAAGTGCAAAATTACACTACAAAACCGTTCATCAAAACTCTATCAAGGTTTTCAGGTCATATAATAATGTATATGTGATGATTACAAGTATAGGTTTATTCTGATTGAATACGGGTAAAGTGGATACTCTTAATTCGACGCACCACATTTGGAGTTTGGCTTGGCTGTATAAAGCCTTTTATATTGTCTCTATAGAGTTGGGATTCTCAAAATATTCCGTTTATGTATATATACCTCATCATCAGTAGGATTGAAACGGTGTACATGTGCTGTAAAATTGAGCTGTTGTTGGCGAGATAGCTACTTTAAAAATGTCATGAACCCTATTTGAAATGTTTTATGATCATATCAATGTGGTTATGCATTTAAAATGACTACTCTTGCATTTAAAATGACTACTCTTGTGCAAACAAACTTAACTATGGCTAGGCAGTTATCTCATTTGATTAGGTTTACGATATTCAGTTACACTTCAACAAAATACCGGTTCGCTAAACATCAGATGAAAGACCATTACGGTGACACGTGTAATAATAAATATATGCAAGCTGATGAACCACACTTCATTGTTTTATATATAGGGTGTCGACTGATGGCTGTTCCGGGAGAGCCTCACTATTATACTGACACTGACGACTGGGGCAACAACAAAATGCCGTGTGCGGCTGGAACTATATTTTCCCAGGCAGAATGTGTCTGTGTTCACGACAATCAACCCGCTACAGGTAGTTTTTCAAAACGGTAGTTTTTTAAAACTTGAAGACTTTTATGGCGCACCATCGCAAATACCCGATTTTTGCTCCTTTATTGTTCTCTGTATGGTCAGATGGTGGAATTATTGTTTAAACGAATATTTTTATTTAAACTAATTTAATCGTTTAAACTGGTTTACATGTATTTTGGTTTGATATTTCCTAATAATGACTTTTCCTATATTGTGTTGATTTCCACAGTTTGGAATACCTTTAGTTCGTAAGATATTAACAGTGCAGTAAATAAACACTTAGGCCATGCAAATAAAGTTAGTTATATATTGTATAATCAATAATGTTACATTATCTTTACACAGTCTGTCGTCTTAAGGCTGTTCCAGACGAACCATACTTTTATACGGATCTTGACGACTACAGCAAAAACAAAATGCCATGTGCCGAAGGGACAATATTTCTTCAGTCAGATTGTGTCTGTGTTCACGATAGGGAACCAGTTACAACAGGTAAGCTGAGGGATAATGAACGTATGTGTTAATCATGATCATATTTATTTCAGAATAGTAACGAGACATTTTTATATAGCGTAATTTTGCAATAGTTACTAACTGTAACCAATAACTTTGCAGTTGCTTTATTTAAAGAATAATAAGTGCAAAATTACACTACAAAACCGTTCATCAAAACTCTATCAAGATTTTCTGGTCATATAATAATGTATATGTGGTGATTACAAGTATAGGTTTATTCTGACTGAATACGGGTAAAGTGGATACTCTTAATTCGACGCTCCACTTTTGGAGTTTGGCTTTGCTGTGTAAAGCCTTTAATATTGTCTCTATTGAGTTGGGATTCTCAAAATATTCAGTTTATGTATATATACCTCATCGTCAGTAGGATTGGAAACGGTGTACATGTGCTGTAATATTGGGCTGTAGTTGGCGGGATAGCTACTTTAAACATGTCATGAACCCTATTTGAGGTGTTTTATGATCTTATAAAATTATAATTTGTTAGCACGACTATTCGAAGAATAAGAGAGCTTATGTAATCACCCCGGCGTCGTCGTCGGCGTTGGCGTCGGCGTCCCATATCAAGGTTTGCGTGTAAGCTGTGTTGGTTTTCTTATAGCATTATCTTAAGGGCTGCATAAGCAATTTTGGTTCCTGTAACCCATGGGCTCCCATGTAATCTCAAATTCATAAAATGTGTCGCATTTCACATCAGATGTTGCGTGTAAGCTGTGTTTATAGGTCTATATCTCTTACATTTCTTGTCCGAGCTGAACTAAATTTTGGAATTGGTTTACTTATAGTATGTTGTAAAGGGTTGGGTAAGTTATTTTGTCTTCTGGAAATTCTGGGCTCCCATGGAACCCAAATGTGCAATAAAGGCAGATCTAGGTTTTCATGTAAGCAGGTAATATCTATAATTTTGGTTTGGGATTTCTTATAGCATTATGCATCTTATTTATACTTGACCCATATTGGGTTATGGGCTCCCTCCTCCACCCCCGCCCCCACTTCCTCACCACCCCCGCCACACCTTTTTTTTTTTTATTTTTTTTTTACATATTTCTGAGTTGTTTTAGTCAATTCTTACAGATATATGTTGCCCCCTCCCCCCACCCACCCCCGCCTCTCACTCCCCCACCAACTTGAAACATTTTTTTCTTCTTTTTTTACATATTTCTGTGTTGTTTTAATCAATTCTTACACATAGCTTCTTACACATATATATATGTCGAAACTCATTTTTTTTTTACATATTTCTGTGTTGCTTTTGTCAATTCTTACACATTTGCCCCATCCCCACACCACTCCTCCCTCCTCCCGCCTCTACCCCTCCCCCACTCGAAACTCATTCATTTTTATTTATTTTTTACATATTTCTGTGTTGCTTTTGTCAATTCTAACACATGTTGCCCCCTCCCCATCCCACCTCCCCTCCTCCGCCCCACCCCACCCCACACACTCGAAACTGGAATATTTTTTTGTTTGTTTTGTTTTTACATATTTCTGTGTTATTTTGGTCAATTCTTACACATAGCTTCTTACACATATATGTTGCTCCCTCCCCCACCCCATGCCTCTCCCCACGCCCCCCACTCAAAACTCGATTTAATTTCTGTGTTGTGTTATTTTGGTCAATTCTTACATAGCTTCGTACACATATATGTTGCCCTCCCAACCCCCCGCCTCTCCCCCATCCCGACTCAAAAGTCGATTTTTTTTTACATATATTTGTGTTGTTTTGGTCAATTCTAACATAGACAATTATACTATGTGGACTTGCTATGAAGTTTGTGAAGCACTCATCTTCCTATTAGATAATATTTTCGTCACGTATGGTACCACCGTTTATAGACAAATTGTTGGTATCCCTATGGGTACGAACTGTGCACCTCTTGTCGCAGATTTGTTTTTATTTTGCTATGAAAGAGACTTCATTTTGAATCTTTCACCAGATACCCAGGCAGATGTTATTGAAGCTTTTAATGACACCTCTCGGTATCTGGATTACATATTGAACATTGACAACCCTTTATTTCCAACTATGGTTGATAATATTTATCCTAAAGAACTTCAGTTTAATAAAGCTTATATATCTGATAATAACGCTTCTTTTCTTGATTTTTTCTCTCGATTGAAAACGGTGAAATAATTAGCAAAATCTAGGACAAGAGAGATGATTTTAATTTTGACATTGTTAATTACCCCCACTTGAATGCAATGTTCCCCGAGCAACTTCTTATGGGGTGTATGTGTCTCAACTTATTCGTTTTTCAAGAGCTTGTACTCGAGTTGAGGACTTTAATATTCGTAATCTTTGTATAACTAAAAAGATACTCAATCAGGGTTACCGTTACCATAAACTTCGAAAAACATTTGCAAAATCTTATTATCGTAATCCTGATCTTCTTTCCAAATATAAAAGTAATTTAAGAACTCTTCTGCGACAAGGACTATCACAAATTGACTTATATGGTGATGTGATTTATAAATTTCGTAAGATTCTTGGTCATGATCACTTTTATACTATCTTTGATAAACTTGTTAAACAGTTTATCAAAAGAGGTTATGACCCTATAATTTTGCAACGTACTGCATGCTTGGTGGTCGACCCTTTTACAGTTCGCCACTATGCTTTCCTCTTTAATTGTACGATGACCGGACAGGTCTTGCTTTGACCCTATGATGACGCCTACCTAAAGCCCATTGACGGTGGCGTTTGATGTTTGTCTATGATCTTTCTTGTCGTGCCCTTAATGGTTTATTCTCTTGTTGCTCTGGCTTCTGTCAAGTCATTGAGTACCTTCATTGTGGCTTTCTAGGCTATTGCTTTTTTATATTATATTTACACGAGCATATTTGTGTTTTACTTAAATTGCCTATTGATGGTGCCTTGTTGGTTAGAGATTAGATCATGGAGGGGATTTCTTTATTTACACTGTCCTGTTTTAATGGGATGACAGTAGGGTAAATGTGAGGTTTGGTGCACCCTAGAACCGGTTTAAACCTCCATGGCCTACTTTGCCACTGACCGTTCCAAGGCGGTAGCCCTATTGTCAATCCTTTTGTGTTTGTGATGTTGTTTACATTTAATATTACTGTTGCCTTCTTGTTTGTCTGTTTGCGTGTTTGTTTTTGTGTTTTGTGGTTGACTGTCCGCCTTGAATGCTACTTTTCCTGTCCGATCTTTTAATAGTTCTTTACACATATATGTTGCCCTCACCACACCATTCCCTCCCCCTTACCACCCAACCCCGCCTCACCCAAACACCCAACCCACACTAAATATTTTTTTTTATATATATATTTTTTTACATATTTCTGTGTAGTTTTGGTCAATTCTTACACATAGCTATGTTGCTCCCCCAACCCCACCCCACCCCACATTGTTTTAGCCTTGTTTTCTGATGGTTTATACTAGCTATATAATTTATTATTCTCTAAAAAATCGAATAGTCGAGCTGCGTTGTTCTCCGACAGCTCTTGTTTATGTGGTTATGCATTTAAAATGACTACTGTTGTGCAAACACACTTTAATATGGCTAGGCAGTTATCTCATTTGATTAGGTTTACGATATTCATTTACACTTCAACAAAATACCGGGTCGCTAAACATCAGATGAACGACCATTACGGTGACACGTGTAATAATAAATATATGCAAGCTGATGAACCACACTTCATTGTTTTATTTATAGGGTGTCGACTGATGGCTGTTCCGGGAGAGCCTCACTATTATACTGACACTGACGACTGGGGCAACAACAAAATGCCGTGTGCGGCTGGAACTATATTTTCCCAGGCAGAATGTGGCTGTGTTCACGACAATCAACCTGCTATAGGTAGTTTTTGAAAATGGTAGTTTTTTAAAACTGAAGACTTTTATGGCGGACCATCGCAAATAACCGATATTTGCTCCTTTACTGTTCTCTGTATGGTGGAATTATTGTTTAAAGAATATTTTAATTTAAACTAATTTAATCGTTTAAACTGGTTTACATGTATTTTGGTTTGATATTTCCTAATAATGACTTTTCCTATATTGTCTTGATTTCCACAGTTTGGAATACCTTTAGTTCTTAAGATATTAACAGTACAGTAAATAAACACTTAGACCATGCAAATAAAGTATGTTATATATTGTATAATCAATATTGTTACATTATCTTTACACAGTCTGTCGTCTTAAGGCTGTTCCAGACGAACCATACTTTTATACGGATCTTGACGACTACAGCAACAACAAAATGCCATGTGCCGAAGGGACAATATTTCTTCAGTCAGATTGTGGCTGTGTTCACGATAGGGAACCAGTAACAACAGGTAAGCTGAGGGATAATGAACGTATGTGTTAATTATGATCATATTTATTTCAGAGTAGTAACGAGACATTTTTATATAACGTAATTTTGCAATCGTTACTAACTGTAACCAATAACTTTGCAGTTGCTTTATTTAAAGAATAATAAGTGCAAAATTACACTACAAAACCGTTCATCAAAACTCTATCAAGGTTTTCAGGTCATATAATAATGTATATGTGGGGATTACAAGTATAGGTTTATTCTGATTGAATACGGGTAAAGTGGATACTCTTAATTCGACGCTCCACTTTTGGAGTTTGGCTTGGCTGTGTAAAGCCGTGTATATTGTCTCTATAGAGTTGGGATTCTCAAAATATTCAGTTGATGTATATATACCTCATCATCAGTAGGATTGAAAACGGCGTACATGTGCTGTAAAATTGAGCTGTTGTTGGCGAGATAGCTACTTTAAACATGTCATGAACCCTATTTGAAATGTTTTATGATCATATCAAAGTGGTTATGCATTTAAAATGAGTACTCTTGCATTTAAAATGACTACTCTTGTGCAAACACACTTAACTATGGATAGGCAGTTATCTTATTTGATTAGGTTTACGATATTCAGTTACACTTCAACAAAATACCGGGTCGCTAAACATCAGATGAAAGACCATTACGGTGACACGTGTAATAATAAATATATGCAACCTGATGAACCACACTTCATTGTTTTATATATAGGGTGTCGACTGATGGCTGTTCCGGCAGAGCCTCACTATTATACTGACACTGACGACTGGGGCAACAACAAAATGACGTGTGCGGCTGGAACTATATTTTCCCAGGCAGAATGTGTCTGTGTTCATGACAATCAACCCGCTACAGGTAGTTTTTAAAACGGTAGTTTTTTAAAACTTGAAGACTTTTATGGCGCACCATGGCAAATACCCGATTTTTGCTCCTTTACTGTTCTCTGTATGGTGGAATTATTGTTTAAACGAATATTTTAATTTAAACTAATTTAATCGTTTTAACTGGTTTACATATATTTTGGTTTGATATTTCCTAATAATGACTTTTCCTATATTGTCTTGATTTCCACAGTCTGGAATACCTTTAGTTCGGAAGATATTAACAGTACAGTAAATAAACACTTAGACCATGCAAATAAAGTATGTTATATATTGTATAATCAATATTGTTACATTATCTTTACACAGTCTGTCGTCTTAAGGCTGTTCCAGACGAACCATACTTTTATACGGATCTTGACGACTACAGCAAAAACAAAATGCCATGTGCCGAAGGGACAATATTTCTTCAGTTAGATTGTGGCTGTGTTCACGATAGGGAACCAGTAACAACAGGTAAGCTGAGGGATAATGAACGTATGTGTTAATCATGATCATATTTATTTCAGAATAGTAACGAGACATTTTTATATACCGTAATTTTGCAATAGTTACTAACTGTAACCAATAACTTTGCAATTGCTTTATTTAAAGAATAATAAGTGCAAAATTACACTACAAAACCGTTCATCAAAACTCTATCAAGGTTTTCAGGTCATATAATAATGTATATTTGGTGATTACAAGTATAGGTTTATTCTGATTGAATACGGGTAAAGTGGATACTCTTAATTCGACGCTCCACTTTTGGAGTTTGGCTTGACTGTGTAAAGCCGTTTATATTGTCTATATAGAGTTGGGATTCTCAAAATATTCAGTTTATGTGTATATACTTCATCATCAGTAGGATTGAAAACGGTGTACATGTGCTGTAAAATTGAGCTGTTGTTGGCGGGATAGCTACATTAAAGATGTCATGAACCCTATTTGAAATGTTTTATGATCATATCAATGTGGTTATGCATTTAAAATGACTACTCTTGCATTTAAAATGACAACTCTTGTGCAAACACACTTAACTATGGCTAGGCAGTTATCTGCTTTGATTAGGTTTACGATATTCAGTTACACTTCAACAAAATACCGGGTCGCTAAACATCAGATGAAAGACCATTTACGGTGACACGTGTAATAATAAATATATTCAAGCTGATGAACCACACTTCATTGTTTTATATATAGGGTGTCGACTGATGGCTGTTCCGGGAGAGCCTCATTATTATACTGACATTGACGACTGGGGCAACAACAAAATGCCGTGTTCGGCTGGAACTATATTTTCCCAGGCAGAATGTGGCTGTGTTCACGACAATCAACCCGCTACAGGTAATTTTATTTCTCAAATACCGAAATTTTTGCTCCCTTACTGTTCTCTGTATGGTGGAATTATTGAAAACCAATTTAGCATTTAGTAATCTCAAAGCACTTTGATTTGGTACCATGATGATATGGCTTGATGACGTACCATTGTTTTCCCTTCGGTTGTCTCTGCCCCGTGACCCTTTGACAAAAATGTTACATATATAATCCGCCTTGATTCTCTTCATAACACATTGTTAATAAAAACGTGTTAGCACAGATACATAAGGGGTATTTCAGCCTTTACACAGCCCTTCAAGCGCAGTTGTGGTAGGAACATTATGAAATCAGTCGGCACTTCACAAATACTACGGGAAACATTCATTAAGTTTTAGTTCCGTAACCGTTATAACAAATAAAAGACATGATGCGTTTATAAGTAGATTGAAAAACTCCGGACAGGATTACATTGCGTATTAATATTTCGTCAACATTAATATTTTTTTTGATAGAATTCAAGTCAGTGTAATATTAATATACATTTAACTCATTGAATTTAGTCATAATATATGTCTAATATCGTCTGTAATGTTTAAGTTGAGTTGAAGCATTTACATTAATGAATTTAACTCATATGAATACTTTTTCGCCATTATCATAATTATGTTCTCATTCCAAATTTGTGATGCTTTTGACTTGAATACATTTACGCCATTATTATATGTTGTTATTCCAAATTTGTGATGCTTTTGATTATTTCATATTTTTGGGCTTTACAGAAAATGGTAATTGCATAAAAAGCAAGAGTTATGAATTAAAGCAAGCCCGCTTTGATATTAATATATGAAGAAAGGTACAACAGCACACAAAAACGCAACTGCGTACACATCGTATTAAAGAGAAAAACTGAATTTTAAAACGTCAAAAAATGGAAGAAAACAAAAGAGAAGGGCGTGACAAATAGCGTTATAAACTATAATGATTACTTATATAGCAAAACCTAAGCATTTTTAAATTCATTTAATGGTCCAAGGTTGGTCTGAGAACTCACTAAATCGCGTATTTTGGCTGAATATATATGCGGGGTATAGGCCCCGCACCTCCCTCGCCCCTTCCATCATCTACTGTAGATGGATCGCAATTTCTGTAGTCCAATTCCTTTTGCATACAGTACTCATAATTTTCGCCCGTCACTGGTAGAGAACATTACTCTGGAAACATTTACCATATTGCGATATCATAGTTGTAAGCATATAATTCAATGTTTTTTCTCACCATCAGGGTGTCGACTGAAGGCTATTCCCGGTCAACCCAACGTGTATAGAAATCATGATGACCCGGGAAATAATGATATGCCATGCCCATCTGGTACCGTCTTTGACCAAAAACAGTGCGGCTGTGTGCTCGACAATGAGCCTGAAACAACAGGTCGGTATAATCAATAACATGTACACAAACTTGTCTCGGAAATATTGTGCAAATTTTGCTATTCCCAAACCATACATTTGTTGGGGCATGATGTCACTGAATATTACTGTTAAGTGTGAAAGAGACTATTTGCATTATTGAATTTCATCAAACAACTTACATCGTTCATTATCAAAAGACGTTATCGATATGTATAGATAATTAATTCAACAATTAATGCTATGATTTAATTGTTTTCACCTCCAGGGTGTCGACTGAAGGCAATTCCCGGTGAAGCCAACATTTATAGAAATCTTGATGACCCAGGAAATAATCAAATGCCATGCCCATCTGGTACCGTCTTTGACCAAGATCAGTGCGGCTGTGTACTGGCCAATCTGCCTGATAGAACAGGTGAGTTTGATAAATTTAATATTCTGAAACTGTTTCCTATCTTAGTGGGTCAGTGTTTCAAAGAGTTTTCTAACCCGATTTTAAAGAGGCACGCCATCTCTAAATTATAATTGTTACGCATACACGAGGGCATTTCCATTATATCTCGTTAATCAAACAAAATCAGCCCAAGGTCGATATATAATTATATATATAATGCATGATTAATTTCAACAGCTATTTATCAATAGTTATTCATTATTTTTACATGATTTATATATTTTCTTTCACCAGCATAGTGTCGACTGAAGGCCATACCAGGTCAACCAAACATATACAGACATCTTGATGACCCGGGAAACAATAAGATGCCATGTCCAGCTGGGACAATCTTTGACCAAGCCCAGTGTGGTTGTGTTTATTGATGATTAGTCTATATATTGTTAGATGCAAAAGATGGGAATCATACTTTAAAAATCGTACATACTCTGCCAAATCCGTCATACTTCGTGTCGTACTTAAACAGCCCATTCCGTCATGCTTCGGGATTAAGCGTGAATATATGGCCTTGGTGGTCGGAATGGTCCTTTGTGTGTATTTATTGTTCTAAAAGTGTCGTGCATGAATTCAAACTTTACAGATGGTTTTACATATCTTCGTGATATTTGTATAAACTCATAAGTTCCTAACTTATATGCACATTTCAACGTGTATGTCACATATAGATAATAATAGCTACGTTTTGTTATTTATCTTAATTCAGTGTGTTTTCTAAGGTTAATTATTGTTGGTAACTCATTAAAACTACCACTTATACAGTACTACTAATAATGGACACATGTTAAGAATGAGTAATCATAAACAAAGACATTACAAAACAAACTGATCAAATTAATCATCCCAATTTGAGTTTCCCTTTTATCAACTTTTATTTTCACTGTATGAATACATTCTTGACAGTCATACAGAGAACACATTTTAAAATATACTACTCAAAATGTGCTAAGGATCACTTTTTTGCTGAAATAAATAGCATTATTTCTATTTTACAACAATTTATTTAGGACAGTGTATGGTCATGTGATCCCATGACTTGATTCAAATTGTGGAATTGTTGAAGTATCAATGAAATAAATATTGTTATTGTGAATTAATTTCTAATAAAATTATATGGAAGAATAAAAGTGATCCTTAGCAAATTTTGAGTAGTATATATATTCAGCTAATTAAATGATGATGATTAATTACTCGTGCAGATTTTCACACGTCATATTATATTTTATATATGCAGTGTAAACAATGAATTGAGACTTCTTTGTATAGTTACAGTAGACAGGTGTACCGTTTTGTAATGAAAATGTTACCAGAACCTTAATCATTGGTTAGAATGGTGCCCCGAGATATATCTTAAAAATAAAGAAAAGCATGAACACTTGCCATATGGTTTTATTTTTTTTGCTTTATATTTTCAGATTGAAAAACAAGCATTATATTTTTATAAAATAAAGAGACTGGTGTCCAGTAGGTAGCCACGAGAACGTTATATGAAATTAACAGTCGCCTCGACACCTCTGTATAGTCTTAGTATTGCTTCGCAGTGTTAGAGGACTTTACGATAGAATGTTTGCTTTTATTGCTTTCATATCTTATTTTCTCTTAATTTACCACAAAAATTGCATATAGTGAATGCTTAGGTGGGAAAAGTGAACGATTTTAAAATGTAAGACTTATCGTAAGATGTTTTATAAAACAGGGCCGTAGTCCGGTTAATATTACGCGTTCAGCTCCAGAAACACAAGCCATATTTAATAAGGTAAAGCATACCTGTGTAGTATATTTGCGCTATAATATAGAGTGTCGAATTGTGGTTTCATTTTTACCATCCATACCTGACTTTATTTGAACGATTTGGGAGTGGCTAATTTGTTTATCGCTCTTGAATTTAAAATAGAGTACTGACCGAAACACAGTATATAAGGATCTCGCTACTGCACAGAAATATACCAATACACACACGTCTCTCGGTTCGATAATGAAACACAATACAATCATATAGTATAGCTGAAATAGTGGCTCAAACATGAAATAAATGTAATGACCTGAGCATAGTTCATTTTATAAGTCCATTTTATTCTCATTAAATACCACACAAGTAAATTAATACCCACACGTAACACGAACTCTATCTTCATATTTCAATAATCCATCAGAGTTCGTCCCACACACATCGACAACTTTTCTTTCATGAGCATATAAATGGGTCATTTTCAAAAAATGGAGAGATAAGATTTGGAACAAAAATGCAAAACGAATATGCGTCAAACTAAATGTTATTATAATAACAGCATGAACGAGGATGTGGACAGTCAAAGAAGATGCAAACACAGGGCTTTCAAATTAATGTTTTATTACTATTTAAAGCAGCAACAACCCTTGCCATATGTCTGTGATGTTACCGAACTTGTTTGATAAATCTAAACAGTGAAAACTAAAGTATAAAGTAAAATATCACACTTATGTGACTCATATATTACTGTGTTTACATCAAAACTAAATAGTGGGATAGTTGTCTCTTTATTATTGTTAAATGTGACAAATTCCGTCAACAATTGCTCTTTTTCCATAACAATTTTTAATAAATTAATCAAAAACAAAAAGATTAAGCATTATCTTGCCCTAAATACTATTTGAATTATCTCAAACCATAACATTTTAAATAGAAATGGCAAACGAAAATATATGACAATATCAATTGTACCACGGTGGACGTGTAGTGGCGTCATTTTGGAATGAATGTAACATTGGCACGTCTGTTTTAATACAAACATCAAACCATTTGGTATTTTCAAATCGTAAAACTCGTGTTGTTGTGAAAACTGGTAACACCAACGACATATTTTGTAACACCAAAGACTACTACAGACTTATTATCAGTTTTGCATCACAGTTATGACTGTATACGATTAATGGCAACATTTTGTAATGCATGATACGTGTGCACATCTGTTTTAAAACAAAAGAAAACTATTTACTATTTTCAAATCGTTCACATGTGTTATTGTAAAATTGGGTAACATCAATGACATATTTTGTTACACCAAAGACGACTCCAGAGTTTTTATCAGTTTTTCATCAAAGATATGACTGTAGTTGTTTTTTGGCGTTATTTTGGGATGCTTACAACACGTTCACATATTGTTTAAAAACTAAAAGAACAAACATTTAACATGAAAACCTGTGATCTGTGCAAAAATAAAATTGTCTTTAATGTTGTTGTATGTGTATATGATGTTACCTTAATCATAATTTGCGAATTTGGCTATTAAGATCATACACTCAGTTATATTTATTATAGATGGTGCACGATACATTTGATACATTTCGACGGCATGTTGTATCTTAAACATCATTAAAACACAAACGTAACTAAATATGCATATGTTCAAACAATTGTCCCTGATGTTGCAAACTGGTTGTCATTGATGTTACCTCAAGTGTCTGTGCTGTTACCTTTTGTTTTAATTGAGTATGAACTGTATTGATAAATATTCCAACTCTGTTTACAAGCTATAAGTCCATGGGACAGTATATAAACTGGCAACTTTTCATGAAAAAATTACAGATGGCAATTGTTTTATTATATACATGTAAACTGAACACATTAATCGAGTAAACCTGAAACAAACTTCAACAAAATACCACCTTCTTTTATAAAAGACTAATACACGCAATGTGTACCACCGTCGTGGGACAACGAACAATCTGTAGATGACATGTTCAGTATCATACACAATTCTTCAACTGCGCGGTTATTGTTATTCTTTCTTTGAATTTGTAAATTATATATGCCTATATAAATCAAACAAGAAAAGTACGCAATGTAAACTAAAACTAGCAGAAAAGAGAAAATTGCCACGGGCAGCTATCTCTCCATTTTTTGAAAATGACCCATATGTTATTGATGTAAGCGGTACATGCATATACATGCATTTACATGTATTTTCAGACGTGTCTTCTGTAGTATGCACGATCACAACAATGCCGGAATAATTGATCTAAATTAAACGTGTACTCTCCGGACAAACCTATTACATATGTATGTCTTGTAAGTTGCCGCTGATGTCGCTATTTCTTTCCGATACATACATAAATGTGTTTATCAAATCTATTTCTTCGATTAACACTGATTATAATTAAAATTATAAGGTTTACTGTTAGTGTTTTGTGTGTTATGTTGTATCCAGTATAATACAGTGTACACTCTTTGTTCAAATATATTCATTTGAACGTTACTTGTTTGAAGGTTAATGTTTATGTGTATTAGATGTTGCATAAAATGGTTTTCAGAATGGCTTATCTGACATTCATACTAATTATGCCCCACTTTCCGAGGGGCAGGGGTGCATATTGCTTTGTAAATGTCGGTCGGTCGGTCCATCCCGAAGTCTTGCGATAACTGAAGAACGGCTGGCACTACAAACTCGAAAATTGGCAGAAATGTTTGTGTCATTGTGTAGATTCGCATAAGAAATGTGGTTGCCATGGTAACAAAACATATAAAAAAAATGTCGGTCGGTCGGTCCATCCCGAAATCTTCTTGTCTTTGCGATAACTCAAGAACGGCTGGAACTACAAACTCGACAGGACTTGGAAGGAATGTTTGTGTCATAGTCTAGTTGTGCACCTCCCTTTTGGGTAGATTCGCATAAGAAATGTGATTGCCATGGTACAAATCATGTAAAAAAACACTAAAAATCACTTGTCTTCGTGATAACTCAAGAACAGCTGGCACTACAAATGCCAAACTTGACAAGAATGTTTGTCTCATGGTGTAGTTGTGCACCTCCCCTGTTGGGTAGATTCGCATAAGAAATGTGGATGCCATGGTAACAAAACTTGTAAAAAAAACCCACTAAAAAGTGCTTGTTATTTTTAAAACTTTATTTTTCATAGGAAACCTTGGTTTATGGGTTCAATTTTTTATTAATTGTTTTTATTTTTTATTTATTTTTTTATTTTAAAAGATTTTTTTTTTTAAAAAGGAAAATTATTTTTATTATTTTCTATTTCATTTTTTTTTAATTCTTTAATTTTTATTTTTTTTGTATTATTATTTTTTTTTCCCCTTTTGTTGGATCAGTTTTACATAGAGTTTAATATAGGGAAGAACTTCACAAATACAAGAGATATAAAGTTTAATTAACATTGTTGAAGTGATATGGGAAATAATTCCCGAGTGAGAAAGATTCTTGCGATATAGAAACGAGTGCATTTTCACACGAGTTTCTATATCGCAAGAATATATCTCACGAGTGAATTATTTTCCGTATCACGACAAAAATGTTACTTAAACTATATAATATATATTATGTGATGAATTTCTTTCCAATCGTCTTTTGACACAAGTATTCCTTCTTCTGTCACTCCTTTGGCGACAGCGCGGAGTAATATCATGACGTCAATTCGTGACGTAATATCGTGACGTCTATAGTTTAGTTCATAACATTTGGCTACTGAGCAATCTTGCACACTAGGCGAGATAGCACAGTAGAGGAAGGGATATGTTATAGATTTTCTCAAACTGGGAAATTTCTATAATTCATCACAGAATATGTAATATAAAGGTTTAATTTGATTTAATATCAGCTTTTGGATCCTCTACCAAGTTTGTTCAAATGGTGAACCTGGGGTCAAATTTCGACCCCGCCGCGTGGGTAGCCAGTAGAACGATACAGGCCCTCTTGGGCCTCTTGTTTTAAATATACAAGTATGTTATGATGTTTCTATATTTAAACCTAAATAACAATATTAATTTAAAATTATTTTTTAAATTACCTCCCTTTATTGAATAAATATTAAGATTAAATTTGATTATAATTAAAAACAATACATTTATGATTTATTTTCACTCTTTAAACACAAACTATTAAATAATTTTGACATATGGGATACATTATGTTGATGAAGAATATGCAAATTAAGCAACCCATGTGAACGCTAAAGGTAAAATACCTACATATATATATACGGATAACTGCCAATGATACACTATGTATATGTGAAAACTCACTAAAAATTGCTTGGCTTCCACAACTCAAAAACAGCTGGCACTCAGAACTTGGCAGTAATGTTTGTGTTATGGTTGTTGAAGTGGGGCATATATGTTTTTCAAACATCTCTTGTTTATACTTATATCAATTAAACCCTTTGGCAAAATGAATATGATGCTCGGCAAACCGTCTCATGGTATCACATGTGCCAAGCAATATATGCTTTGATATACTAAACGTTTCGTGATAGAAATAACAATTTGCTGATTTTGTAATAGAGTATATTTCGATCGATATATTAATGGAATAAAATAAAAAAATAAAAGATATCCGTGTCAGTTTTTGAATACAATTTTTCTCATAATATTTAAATGAAAAACAATGTGTAAATGCGACTGAATTGATGCGAACATCCCTTCCTGATATTTATTAAAGGAAAACATATTTCTAATACACACCGGCCTAAAAACAGAACTTCAAAATTAAAAAATGTTGCAAAATATGTATGGAAATGTCTTATTATCAGACTTAGAAGTAATTGTTGATATAGAAATGCCATGGAGGGATTGCTGAATTCCTTATTTCTAATTCACATCTTCTAGATTCTCGAAATAAAAACTTCTAACTGCTAGAAGTCATGAATCATGAGGTCTTAACTCTTAAAATTAGAAGTAAAAAAGTTAGAAGGCATACAGTTAGAAGGCATCATGTTAGAAGTAATTTAGTTGCGAAGTTAGAAGTAAGGACGTTAGAAGTACCTTCAAAGCATATTAAGTCATTTAGGTTTAAAATGAGAAGTGGTGACGATAGAAGTAAGAAAGTCAGAAGTCCCTCCAACGTTTTTGCGTTTACTTAACATATAATGACCAGAAGCTGTGTTTTATTTTGGAGAATACATTTGCTAAGTAGTATATACCTTAAAAAGATAGTGCATATACTTAAGTCAATAAAGCCACCGTTTTTTTTTTTACAAAAACATGAATGCCCTTTTGCCAGGAATCAAATCTCCACAAAGCTCAGATTGTGATGCAGGTGTAAAATTATATAACTACCAATCTCATGGTTCATACAAATATGCATTTTGTGTACAATAAGTGAAACATATCGTGACAACATTTCTTAATCCGATTGTTGTGAATGAATGGTGTTTTACGGCACGTCGACACATAAATAGGTCATATTGTGCGCAAAAACAGATGAATGATAAAGAAATGAAGGATTAATTAAAAATTAATGTAAATTTATAAAGATATAACTATTTACAAGTAAGGGATGATATGGTAGTAATATAAACTATATATGTAAATCAACAAATGCCCGAAAACGGGTATATAAAGAAGTAAATATATACAAGAACATATTATAATGATTTATATAGTCTGACTTTCTTCAGGAAATCTAAAACTAGACTAAAATCTATAGTATTAAATAACTCGGTCATAGTATTAACATTGTAGTACCTTTGACGCATAGTCTACACATTCCAGCAATATGTGTTTGACCGTTAACGGTGCAAAGCAGGGTATACATTCTGGTAATTGCTCACCGTTTTAACCTTGAATTAGATGATACGGAGTTACTGTCGAGTATTGGTTTAAACGTATTTTATTTCATCATTTTTACAACATATATTAATTGGTACAGTACATAGTTAATAGGATTGGAACGAGAGA
Source organism: Cyrtodaria siliqua (assembly GCA_037043455.1). Taxonomy (NCBI): domain Eukaryota; kingdom Metazoa; phylum Mollusca; class Bivalvia; order Adapedonta; family Hiatellidae; genus Cyrtodaria; species Cyrtodaria siliqua. Next base: position 130,261 of record JAWPHD010005946.1, read on the forward strand.
AAAATCTTATAGAGTTCCTCTCCTTATTATTAGTGAATACCATTACTGTTAAATTTGCATTAAGTAGCCCTACGTCCCATGAATTAATTGAACGAACTAATTTGAAACTCACCCTTCCGTTAAAAGTAAGGGAAGTGTTTAACCAAGGTTGGCATTCACAATATACACATGTATGTTCTATAATATAAATAAACCATGTGGCCTTCCATGCTACCCGTTTTATGCATTGCGTATTGTTCATGGGATACAGCGTAACAGAACATTAGTTCGCATATGCGATATTGAAACTGTTTAATATTTGACATACTTTATATTGTTTATTGTATTTTTAGTGCTAGGATGCGTTAGAGGTGTTGCACATTATATTACATCTCATGAACAGACTCAATAAAAACTTCTACTTTTCTCTCTTGTTTCGTTTCTGCTTCCAAAGGACCCCCTTTTTTAGTATTTATTCTCAATGCAATAATAACTACACCGAACTGCTTAAAACAGCTTAAAAAAGCGCAATTTTTCAACTATCCATATTTAAAAACAAAGACAAGTAGAAAATGTTTCAATCCTATAGACTAAGCGAGAGCTTAATTACATCATTATAACTGCTAGGAGAACCAGAGGTACACACGGGTAAGTTTCCTGAATTTCTTTGACGGGGCTATGTTCAATGTTAATAGATCTGACGGTCGGGAACGTGTATGGAGTTGACCTGGAAAACAGCACGATGATTGTTGTGTGCTAGTGGATGAGGGTGAGGAATTGTTCCCTTTTAAGGATGGAATATGTGAATTTCGTAAAACAAGACTTGTGGTTATAGTCGGTAATAGTCATACGTTAATGACTGCATACAAAAAATACTTTTTTCCTGTTTTGCAAGTCACTTTCGACGGGGCTGAGATGAATATTAACAAGCTAATGCTCGTCCATATATACCAATATTGATAATTGATTGCTTGTAGAACAACTGTGTTAATGTACTGTTGCACCGAGCGCAGTTGGCAATGTTTATGTGTTTCCTTAACGTAAACAGTGAACAATAATTCATAACAGTATCTTACGTCAATTATTTCATCATTTCTATTAACGTCCCGATTAGCCGTGTAGTCTAGAGCGGAGATAAAATCATGTGGGTGTTTTTGGTATGTTTTATTTTTATTTTCATTATTAAATTGTCCTCGTGAATTCCAACACACCACCGACACCGCCGACGAAGCAACTGATAACAGATGTAGTCATTTTCTTTCGAAAATTTGTACGTTGCATAGTGTATTTAATAATTCTCGACTGAAATGTTCATTTTGCAATGAAATAAAAAGATAAAAAAAGAAAGAAATATATATATATATAAAACAAAAAACAAACAAATTTAACTCAAAATTAAAAAAGACAAAAATACAAAAAAACAAAACACAAACACTGTATGGTTATAATGGGTTTCGAACCCAAGAAATATATATTTCAACTTGTGTAACACACGCCGACGCTTTATCCACTGAGCCATGGAAGCTGTAGAGTAATGACACGGATACGTATTTAAAACAAGTTAACATTTGTTTGTTTATCTGCATAGATTGTGTAAACATTGTCAATTGATGTTGGCACACCAGTACACCAGTAACTGGCCCGACGCTGTCGCTAGTTTTTAGCTCCGATTGACACATGATTGAATACATATCTGATGAACTGGGCAAACGAGTTTACAGGCAAATTCAGCCTGCGCAAACAGAGCAGCAGTTACGTTTGTTTTAGAGCAGTAATGGAACAACATTCCACAACTAGTCATTGCCAGCATTAGTCATGCCATGCGGCTTAGATGTCAAGCTTGCATAGATGCAGGAGGTGGAGAAAGATAAAAAATATCGGACAGGGAAAGCAGCATTCAAGGACGACAGTCAACCACAAAACACAAAACAGACAAACGAGAAGGCAAAAGTAATAAAAATGTAAACGACATCACAAATACAAAAGGGTTGACAATAGGGCTTGGAACGGTCAGTGGCAACAAAGGCCATTGGGGGTTTAAACCGGTTCTAGGGTGCACCAAACCTCACACTTACCCTACTGTCATCCCATTAAAACAGGACAGTGTAAATAAAGAAATCCCCGTCATGATCTAATCTCTAACCAACAAAGCAGAATCAATAGGCAATATAAGCTCTTGAAAAACGAATAAGTTGAGACACATACACCCCATAAGAAGTTGCTCGGGGAACATCCCCATCCAAGTGGGGATAATTAACAATGTCAAAATTAAAATCATCTCTCTTGTCATAGATTTTGCTAATTATTTCACCATTTTCAATCGAGAGATCTAAATCAAGAAAAGAAGCGTTATTATCAGTTATATTAGCTTTGTTAAGATGAAGTTCTTTAGGATAAATATTATTAAACATAGTTGGAAAGAAAGGGTTGTCAATGTCCAATATGTCATCCAGATACCGAGAGGTGTCATTAAAGGCTTCAATAACATCTGCCTGGGTATCTGGTGAAAGATTCAACATGAAATCTCTTTCATAGCAAAATAAAAACAAATCTGCGAGAAGTGGTGCACAGTTCGTACCCATAGGAATACCAACAATTTGTCTATAAACGGTGGTTCCATACCTGACGAAAATATTATCTAATAGGAAGATGAGTGCTTCACAAACTTCATAGCAAGTCCACATAATATAATTGTCTAAACTGCCGTTAGTAAAAAACGCTTTAATATTATTACAGGCCAAAAATGTAGTATTTTCTCTAGCGAAAGTTTTTTGAATGAGAGAAATTAGTTTGTCTTTGATAAGATGATGTGGTAAAGTTGTATATAGTGTAGAGAAATCATAAGTGCTTATAGATGAAACATGACGTTTATTAAACATTTTATCAAGAACGTCTCCTGAATTTTGTATAGACCAAAACAAATTAATCCCAGAGTTTTCATAAGTTTTATCACAATATCGTTTAACGTGATCTTTAACGGCAGTAAGACAAGAAGTTAAAAGTTTGGAGATGTTTGTTGTAGTGCAGGCACTAGAATTCGAAATAAAGCGGGCCTTATATGGATTTTTATGTAATTTAGGAATCCAGTACATAGTAGACAGTTTGTTTTGTTTGCTTTTCGTCTACCCCAGCCTTGAAAGTAGTGCACCGAGTGATATGTGTGGAAACAACATCCTCCTCAGTAGAATGTACTGGAGTATACGAATTGGTGCTGCCGAGTTCCAGAGATAAAACATTGACGTAATGTAGGCGTCAACAATAATTACATTATTAGCTGCTTTATCGGCAGGAACTAAAACAAATTTATTATGAAATTCCTGAATTCCCGATTTTAAATTACGAAGAGAAAACCTAGGTCTTGGAGGAAGTAAAGAGGGGTTAGCGTTATAAAGGTTAATACGTGTATCTATAATTTTAAGAATTGACTTTTACCAAGTAGAAAGCGAGTTTGGGTCCGCATGTTCTCTACGACACCATTTTATACTAAAATCTTCTTTTGAGTGGGCGATCTTGGCACGACAGGCATTAAAATCAATAATTAAAGGTAATCTATATTTAGGACCTTTTGAAAACAAATGCCGAATACGTTTATCAACAATATCAAAATTACCAGTGATGACATGACCTGCTGGAGCATAGCAAAATGTTGATGTGTTACATTCACATTCCTTAAGAGTGTTATTTACTATATCAAGGTCAGAAACAATTTTATTGTAGCTGAAAATAATATTTCTAATAGGCTTTTTGTACTTATAACAAATTACAGGACTTTCGGAATTTTTTAAATAGATAGGCCTATTGGATATGTGATTTTTAATTTTAGGGTGTGACCGAACATGTGGTTATTAATATTATAGCATTTTAATTTTTCTACAGCATAAATACAAATTATAATGCAACTATAATGTAACGCGTTACTTCATAGGCTAACGTCTCATTTTTTTCGACGTAAAACGTACGATTTACCGTCTAAAAAGTACGTGACGCCACATAACGTTGTAACACGCGACGTCATTATATGACGTCATCAATGCCGTTACCGATGAATTTGATAGAAAAAACAAGTGCGTATGTATAAGTTTACCTTATATTTCTGGCATTTAAATGGAAAAGCATTAGAATTGAGATGACCATGCTAAGATTTTCAATCTGGGACGGTATGTGGTTGGTTTTACTGTCGGAAATTAGCATGGTGTTCTATGATATCACGTACTCCCTGATGATATCGCGGCTCTTAACAAAAATGGCCGGAAATAAACAATAACGGAAACTTACTTGGATTATATTACTGTAGCTATATCTCAAGCAGCATCCCTATATTATGTTTATATACAGCCACCAAACCAGATCCTTCGCTAAAGTTTTGTAATCTGGGTCAAACTGTCGCCATCTTAATCGGTGCTCGTTCAAGGGAAGTAACTATGATATCGCGGTAAATGCAAAAATCTATGTATGGTGGTCAAAACGGGTCAATATATTTTGTAAAATTTGTCCTGTGTTGAGTTATATTGTATTTAACAGGTTTTGTCCTTCCAAAACAATGAAAACAGTTCCCATTGTTTATTAATGTACAATATTGGGGGAATTTCTCTTTTGTTTTATAACAATTAGTCAGTAATTATATAATTACTTCAATTCAATTCAATTTTATTCAGGTAAATTAACTCTTTAATATTAAACACCACTTTAAACACACAATATATATACATCCTGCCACCCACCCCTCCCCAACCCCACCCCACCCCACACCCCTAGCACAGTCCTACTTGTCAAGGCAATGAGGGCACCTAAACATGGCACTCGTCCTCATTACCTTGACCTCTGAACAAAACTTCAGATGAGTCCAATGGAAACAGAAGTCACATTTTGCCCATGAAACGAAAACAATGCTTTGACAATTTCTCAGCTCCTCTGGCTGCCAGTCGTGGCAAACGCAGCATTTCTCTTCTTCTGGGTCCTCGTTCTCACTGTCTGAGGCAACACTGTCTTCTGACATTAAATCAATAGGTCCACCTTTCCTATTAGTACCAGAGGTGCTTGGTATAGGCTCAGCATTGGACCTTTGTATGCCACTTTGACCAGTTACGTTTTTTTTTAAACTTTGGGCTGACTTTTTCTTCTTCGATGCCGACTTAACAATAATAACTGTGTTTTCTTTCTTTAACAGATTTCACGCCAAGAATGGTGGAACGAACTTCCGCTTTGGGATTTACGTACAAGCGCGTGAGTTATGGTGCGTTGTTTAAAAAAGGTGGATGCCAGTTGTATGGAACGTGTTGATGGTTCATGATTGGCAGGATCTGGAGAGAGAATTTCGTTGGTAGACTCAGTTTCATGTTGATGTTGAGATGCCACCATGGCTTCTTGTGGAGTTCCTACAAGTGTTTCTACTGTTGCTTCAGCGCCTTGTGGATCTTACATGGCCACTTCTTGGGTTCGTTGTATGGGTTGTGGTCCATCGGTTGAAGGAACTGAAGGTTCGGTCTGTATGACCTCTTGGTGCTCGTCGTTGTGGTAAATTACTGATGGTGCCATCTGGGAATCTGATATAACATTGTTGTTAAATGTGTGAATTCCAGTATTTCGAAAGGCATTTACAAGGTTTTCTGCAGAGACAGATTTCATGTAGGGCTTTGCCATCAGGTTGGCAATCTGATATTTAGTGATGGTCAATCCAGGATTGTGTTGCATGTAGTTCTGGAACTCTTTGTTGTAAATTGCCTTAAATGGGCCAAACACTCCGACATCCAGGAGCTGTGTTAAGTGACTTGTGTGAGGTGGAAGCACAAATAGCACTGCATTGTGTCTTCGCCCAGTCTGCTAAAGTCACAGAGATATGCGATTTGTGTCCATCGTACAGAATGAGGGTTGGTGCACCTGTTCTTGTTTCAGATACATTGGCATATTTGACAAAGTGTTTTGTGATATAGAATATAGATGATGTTGACCAACCATTTTTGGACATTTCACCATCTGACCCAGGAACGACACCGAGTAAAAATTCTTCATTCCAACGTTTTCCAGGGAAGATGTAATATGGAGGTATACTGTTGCCAACAACATTGCCAGTTATGGTTACAGTGGATCCCCAGGGAGATGTAACACACAGGGGATTGGTTTCCTTGTCATAGACAATTTTAGATGGTCTATGTTCTTGGCTGATTCCAGTCTCGTCCAGGTTGTATATACGTTCTGGTTTACCATTCAAGTTGTTGCTGGTCAATATGTTGCTAAGCTCCTTATAATAGTTATCCATCGTTTCCTGTGAAGCAGATTTAGCCCTGGCGACTGATAACTTCTGCGGTTTTGCAATTTTGAGGTCTGGCCATCTCTTCAAAACCCCATAAAACCAACAATTGCGAAGATGATCAACAGACTTCGGATTTTTGTTCAGTGACTTCGCTAGGTCCATTGCCATGTACTGGATGCTGGATTTGTTGTACCCATACCCAATGTCTGCCATATAAGTTATATGTTTTACAAGCTACTCCTCCTCAGCCATTGTCAATATCGTTTCAAAACCAATAGTGACATCAACTGGAACGTTGCCTCTAGTCCTGTCCCTAAGTGTCGACTCAGGAACACTATACTCCCTGGCAGCCCTTAAAACAGACATTCCACCTCTAGTGGCCTCAAATGCTCTTTGAAGGTGTGCCCTGTCATACTGTAGTCTTGGTTGTTTTTCATTCAAAACCTGTAACAGAAATATTACAACATTGTGAACCTGATATATATTTTAAATAAAAAAACAAAATACGAATTTTTAGTTTTGGTCCTTATTTGTTTCCGTACTTTCTTTGGTGCGTAAAGTGCCTTATAAGTTAGTATAGTAAATTTTGACCTCTGTGACGTCATGACCCGGTATCAGACGACAACTAGTTTGACAGCCAGAAAAAAATACCGTATTTTTACAGAAATAGTGACTGTTTTTAAGAAAAAGGGGTAAGAATACATTGAAAAAATAGAGAATTCAATGACCAGGCGTAAAAAAACAACATTTTACCCACCAGCATTCGTGACATTATGGCAATTTCTTGCGGCGATGATAAGCGTGGCTTCCGGAAAAAAGTGTAAACAACCGATAGGTGGCGGTCCGTGGGAAAAAAAGGGAAAACAACGATTGCCGCGATAGCATAGAACCCACGATATCATAGTCATAGAACCCGCGATATCATAGAAACGAATTTTCAGACCGTAAAACCACTCACATACCGTCCCAGATTAAAAATCTTAGCATAGTTATCTCTTAATTATATGAACTGATTTATTGCATATTGAACAATATTCTTTTCCAAAAATTAAATAAATATTACTACTATAATAAAGGTTTCTGATTCTAGTTATTAAATAGCGCGTTTTATAGGCTGCCCAGTGCACTTAATTCAAGATCATAAACTACAATGGATACAAACTACAACAAGAAGAAACTGATGCAAAGCATCAGGGCGGCGCAGAATGTTTTCAAAAGGAGGAAACAAACATGTGTATTTATTTGCAAATTGTTATTATATAACAAAAATGTAGAATTATTTTAAAAAGTATAAAAAAGTTATATGGCAACAGTAAGCAATAGTAACTTGAGAACAAAGGCACATACTAATGAGATATCAAAACATATTTAAGTGTTTGCATTAATTGCTGATGATATATATTTCTAGAATGTTATGAAGATTTTTAGAATATTGAGGTAGTTTGAATTAAGTAAAGAAAAACATCAAAAAAGGAGCTGATATGATCACTGAAATGTGACAAATGGCTGGGGTAGGTGGACATGTAGTGGTTTGTAGTGGTAAGATATCGTACAGTTTGGTTTTTTAAATGTTTGACACTAGTTTTTGTCATAGATGTGTGCCACGTAGCTGATCATGAGATTTTCCTGAGTGGAAACCAGTATTGCGCGGCCTGCGTCAGGAAATAGCACGCTCAAGCAAAGTTTCAAAGCCGTATCTATTTAAGTATTATAGTAACTGAAAGAAGTGCACCTTAACATAAAACTTAAGCAAATACGCAGACGCCGATCAAGGGAGGACAATAAGTCGTATTTTTTTCCAAAAACATACTGGTTAAAAAGTGGACCTTAACGGAAAACTTAACCAATATACTAAGTTCAAAAAGGGGCATAACTTTTGCAGAAAGCAGCACAGAGTTATGACATTAATTTTTGTCATAGGTGTGTGCCACGTAGGGCTGATCATGAGATTTTCCTGAGTGGAAACCAGTACTGCATGGCATGAAACCTGATATGCTGGGTCATGTTTTGATGTAGAACAACTGTATAAAGTTTCAAAGTTGTAGCTTTTATACGGACCTATGACATAGCGCCAATTTCAATACAGCAAATTCAATACAACAACACGATCTTTTGGCCAGGCTTTTACACACAACATTTTGGCCAGTCTTTTACCCCAAACATTTTTACAACAACAACAACAAGTCACGTGCTCCTCCATATGCAGCATCAAAACCAATCACAATATAGGCAGCCCGCTTCTGACGCGCCGCCAATCATCATACACTATATATATATATATCTTTGGATTCAGAGTAGAACGTGCTATCCACTGGGCCACGTGACCCTCACACAGTATTATTTAAATATGAAACATAACTATGTTTTTGCAAATGTATATACTGTAATGTTTTAAAGGCATAATCTGTAATGCTTCGGCATCAGCTATCAGCTGACAAAGTCACATCATAGTAAATGATAATTCAACTTCAGACCTTTATTTGGTGGGAAATGGCTTTCTAATTAAACTATTTATAAACAATAATACATGACGTGTCAAACTGTAGTTAGGGTAAAACAAAATGTCATAATTATTTTAAATACTGACAGCTGAAGGAGTGTCACTGATAAACGTAGGTTGCTAAAATACTAATTACCTTATAAATATACCGGTTACGTATGACGTTTTAGCACAACACGTAACTTCAAATGCCAGACAGCAGCACAGAGAAAATTACGATATTGCAGATCTAAAATACTAATTACCTTATAAATATACCGGTTACGTATGACGTTTTAGCACAACACGTAACTTCAAATGCCAGACAGCAGCACAGAGAAAATTACGATATTGCAGATCTAAAATACTAATTACCTTATAAATATACCGGTTACGTATGACGTTTTAGCACACAACACGTAAATTTAAATGCCAGACAGCAGCACAGAGCAAATTACGACATTGCAGATCCATGGAATGTCGTCTTCTACAATGTGTCTCAAGATCACATACTGCAAGAGATGGAAGCTATGACATTAAAGATCATTAGAGATGAAGATTGCCTTTGTTCTCTAGTTAGCTGCTTCTCATTCCATAATGCAAGAAAAACTTCAACCCGAACATATCGATTCCATTTATTGCATATTAACCTGACCTAGAAAGTTCAAGCTTATGAAGAATGACGGTAAAAGACGAGTGGGACATTTGCTGAATCAAACCAAACCTCATTCATTTACACTGCTGTCGGTTTTGCTCACAATGCCAGATACAAGTACAAACACATTTGAGTTCCATTGTGCAATTCATGTTGCGGTAAACAATGACAGGGGATTGCTTGTCTGCTTTGAGAATCTTATATATCCATATCTAGACATTGATGTAAATATCAAATTGATAGAAGAGTCAGCACATTCGCTTCCATCAAATGTCGAATATCCCACGCACGCACGCACACACACAAATAATAATAAATCATCAAAGTATTGGGAGTCCTCACCCATGGCAGTCTGATAGTTCTGTTTTCAATTTCTACAAGATTAATTTAGTCTGTTATCCCGTATTAAAGAAAACTGTGATGCACGGACGATAGTGTTCTTGTTAAAAACATATAGAGCCCAGAATGTAATTTTATGAAATGTTTATTTATGTGTTTTTACATCATTTGCGGACGTTAATACTCTAGAAACAACACGTATAGAAGGCATAAACAGTACCCCGTACTTAAAACGATATGTTTTTAAAGTATGCTGAACAAAAAAAGAAACGTCCGATTTTTTTTGCTGTTAATTCCATAGGCCAGTTTTTGAGGGCGTCAACACGTTAATACTCTAGAAACGACACGTATAGAAGGCATAAACAGTACCCCGTACTTAAACCGCAGCAGAATCTCAGAATCAGTCTGACCTGCTCGTTACCGACGTCATTACTGTACAAAGCTAAACAAAGTTTTGCTAAAAGAAATTTACCACCACCATCCCCATCCACCTCCCAGCAATAGGCTATATGTATATCCTTTGATTGTTTGTTGTATTAGCCATAGGAATATCCTTTGATTGTTTCTATTAGTTTAGCGGGCGGATTGTAGTCCACCTATATGTATGGCAAAAAATAGTTAACACATTTTGTTGTTAAACATTTTTGATTCAATTTTAATTTACTTAGTATTTAGATTATAAGCTTGTAATATGCTAATTCGTCATTTTTAATAGAATAATTGACATATTCACACATTAGAGTGTCATGTTTTATTTAACAATAGTTGCCAACACATATAAACTCATACTCTAAAATGACAAGCCACGGTTTATACTTTAGTAACAGGATGCATTATTTGTATAAGACGATTGAATTTATGTGTGGGAATTGGAGGGGAAGATTCAAATACAAGTATGTGCATTTATTAATATTAAACTGTACAATATAGATAAACACATGCTTTCTTCAGCTTGTTGAATGTAACGTTTGAACGGGTATATAGATACACGCATGCTTTCTTGTTCTTGTTGAATGTAACGTTTTAACGGGTATATAGATACACGCATGCTTTCTTGTTCTTGTTGAATGTAACGTTTTAACGGGTATATAGATACACGCATGCTTTCTTGTGCGTGTTGAATGTAACGTTTGAACGGGTATGCAGATAAACACATGCTTTTTTGTGCTTGTTGCATGTAACGTTTTAACGGTATATAGATACGAGCATGCTTTATTGTTCTTGTTGAATGTAACGTTTAAACGGGTATATATTATATAAAGGCATGCTTTCTTGTTCTTGTTGAATGTAACGTTTTAACGGGTATATAGATAAAGACATGCTTGATTGTGCTTGTTGAATGTAACGTTTGAACGGGTATACAGATAAACACATGCTTGTTTGTGCTTGTTGAATGTAACGTTTGCACGGGTATGCAGATAAACACATGCTTTCTTGTGCTTGTTGAATGTAACGTTTGAACGTGTATATAGATAAACACATGCTTTCTTGTGCTTGTTGAATGTAACGTTTGACCGGGTATATAGATAAACACATGCTTTCTTGTGCTTGTTGAAAGTAACGTTTGAACGGGTATATAGATAAACACATGCTTTTTTGTGCTTGTTGAATGTAACGTTTGAACGGGAATATAGATAAACACATGCTTTCTTGTGCTTGTTGAAAGTAACGTTTGAACGGGTATGCAGATAAACACATGCTTTTTTGTGCTTGTTGCATGTAACGTTTTAACGGTATATAGATACGAGCATGCTTTATTGTGCTTGTTGAATGTAACGTTTAAACGGGTATATATTATATAAATGCATGATTTCTTGTTCTTGTTGAATGTAACGTTTTAACGGGTATATAGATAAAGACATGCTTGATTGTGCTTGTTGAATGTAACGTTTGAACAGGTATACAGATAAACACATGCTTGTTTGTGCTTGTTGAATGTAACGTTTGACCGGGTATACAGTTAAACACATGCTTTCTTGTGCTTGTTGAAAGTAACGTTTGAACGGGTATATAGATAAACACATGCTTTCTTGTGCTTGTTGAATGTAACGTTTGAACGGGTATACAGTTAAACACATGCTTTCTTGTGTTTGTTGAATGTAACGTTTGAACGGGTATATAGATAAACACATTCTTTCTTGTGCTTGTTGAATGTAACGTTTGAACGGGTATGCAGATAAACACATGCTTTTTTGTGCTTGTTACATATAACGTTTGAACGGGTATATAGATAAACGCATGTTTTCTTGTTATTGTTGAATGTAACGTTTTAACGGGTATATAGATAAACACATGGTTTCTTGTGCTTGTTGAATGTAACGTTTGAACGTGTATATAGATAAACACATGTTTTCTTGTGCTTGTTGAATGTAACGTTTGAACGGGTATACAGATAAACATATGTTTTCTTGTGCTTGTTGAATGTAACGTTGTAACGGGTATATAGATAAACACATGGTTTCTTGTGCTTGTTGAATGTAAAGTTTGAACGGGTATATAGATAAACACATGTTTTCTTGTGCTTGTTGAATATAACGTTTGAACGGGTATACAGATAAACATATGTTTTCTTGTGCTTGTTGAAAGTAACGTTTGCACGGGTATATAAATACACACATTCTTTCTTGTACTTGTTGAATGTAACGTGTGAACGGGTATATAGATAAACGCATACTGTCTTGTGGTTGTTGAATGTAACGTTTGAACGGGTGTATAAATAAGCGCATGTTTTCTTGTTCTTGTTGAATGTAACGTTTGAACGGGTATATAAATACACACATGCTTTCTTGTGCTTGTTGAATGTAACGTTTGAACGGGTGTATAAATAAACACATGTTTTCTTGTGCTTGTTGAATGTAACGTTTGAACGGGTATATAGATAAACACATGTTTTCTTGTGCTTGTTGAATGTAACGTTTTAACGGGTATACAGATAAACATATGTTTTCTTGTGCTTGTTGAATGTAACTTTTGAACGGGTATATAAATACACACATGCTTTCTTGTACTTGTTGAATGTAACGTGCGAACGGTTATATAGATAAACGCATGCTTTCTTGTGCTTGTTGAATGTAACGTTTGAACAGGTGTATAGATAAACACATATTTTCTTGGGCTTGTTGAATGTAATGTTTGAACGGGTATATAAATACACACATACGTTCTTGTATTGATTTTAATGCCTGTCGTGCCCAGATCGCCCACTCCATTGAAGATTTTAGTATAAAATGGTGTCGTAGAGAACATGCGGACCCAAACTCGCTTTCTACTTGGAAAAAGTCTATTCTTAAAATTATAGATACACGTATTAACTTTTATAATGCTAACCCCTATTTACTACCTCCGAGACCTAGGTTTTCCTTTCGTAATCTAAAATCGGGAATTCAGGAATTTCATTATAAATTTGTTTTAGTTCCTGCAGATAAAGCAGCTAATAATGTAATTATTGTTTGACGCCTACATTACGTCAATGTTTTATCTCTGGAACTCGGCAGTACTAATTCGTATACTCCAGTTAATTCTACTGAGGATGATGTTGTTTCCGCACATATCACTCGGTGCACTACTTTCAAGGCTGGTGTAAACGATAAGCAAAATAAACTGCCTACCATGTACTGGATTCCTAAATTACATAAAAATCCGTATAAGGCTCGCTTTATTTCTAATTCTAGTGCCTGCACCACAACAAACATCTCCAAACTTTTAACTTATTGTCTTACTGCCGTTAAAGATCACGTTAAACTATATTGTGATAAAACTTATGAAAACTCTGGGATTAATTTATTTTGGTCTAAAAAAAAATCAGGAGACGTTCTTGATAAAATTTTAAATAAAGGTCAAGTTTCATCAATAAGTACTTATGACTTCTCGACACTATATACAACCTTACCACACCATCTTATTAAAGACAAGCTAATTTCTCTTATACAAAAAACATTCGGTAGAGAAAATACTACATTTTTGACATGTAATAATATTAAAGCGTTTTTCACTAACGGCAGTTTAGACAATTATACTATGTGGACTTGCTATGAAGTTTGTGAAGCACTCATCTTTCTATTAGATAATTTTTTCGTCAGGTATGGTACCACCGTTTATAAACAAATTGTTGGTATCCCTATGGGTACGAACTGTGCACCACTTGCCGCAGATTTGTTTTTATTTTGCTGTGAAAGGGATTTCATGTTGAGTCTTTCACCAGATACCCAGGCAGATGTTATTGAAGCTTTTAATGACACCTCTCGGTAGCTGGATGATATACTGAACATTGACAACCCTTTCTTTCAAACTATAGTTCATAATAATTATCCTAAATAACTTCGGCTTAATAAAGAAAACATATCTGATAATAACGCTTCTTTTCTTGATTTAGATCTCTCGATTGAAAATGGTAAAATAATTAGCAAAATCTATGACAAGAGAGATGATTTTAATTTTGACATTGTTAATTATCCCCACTTGGAGATGGATGGGGATGTTCCCCGAGCAACTTCTTATGGGGTTTATCTGTCTCAACTTATTCGTTTTTCTAGAGCTTGTACTCGAGTTGAGGACTTTAATATTCGTAATCTTTGTATAACTAAAAAGTTACTCAATCAGGGTTACCGTTACCATAAACTTCGTAAAACCTTTGCAAAATTTTATTATCGTAACCCTGATCTTCTTTCCAAATATAAATGTAATTTAAGGACTCTTCTGCGACAAGGACTATCACAACCTGACTTCTATGGGGATGTAATTTATAAACGTCGTAAGATTCTTGGTCATGATCACTTTCATACTATCTTTGTTAAACTTGTTAAAAGTTTATCAAAAGAGGTTATGACCCTATCATTTTGCAACGTACTGCATGCTTGGTGGTGGACCCTTTTACAGTTCGCCACTATGCTTTCCTCTTTAATTGTACGATGACCGGACAGGCTGTGGACCCTATGATGACGCCTACCTAAAACCCATTGGGACGGTGGCGTTTGATGTTTGTCCATGATCTTTCTTGTCGTGCCCTTAATGGTGTATTCTCTTACTGCTCTGGCTTCTGCCAAGTCATTGAGTACCTTCATTGTGGCTTTCTAGGCTATTGTTTTTTTGTATTATATTTACACGAGCATATTTGTGTTTTACTTATATTGCCTATTGATGCTGCCTTGTTGGTTAGAGATTAGATCATGCCGGGGATTTCTTTATTTACACTGTCCTGTTTTAATGGGATGGCAGTAGGGTAAGTGTGAGGTTTGGTGCACCCTAGAACCGGTTTAAACCCCCAGTGGCCTACTTTGCCACTGACCGTTCCAAGGCAGTAGCCCTATTGTCAACCCTTTTGTGTTTGTGATGTCGTTTGCATTTTTTATTAATTTTGCCTTTTTGTTTGTCTGTTTGCGTGTTTGTTTTTGTGTTTTGTGGTTGACTGTCGTCCTTGAATGCTGCTTTCCTTGTCCGATATTTTCATCCTTCTTGTACTTGTTGAATGTAACGTTTGAACGGGTATATAGATAAACACATGCTTTCTTGTACTTGTTGAATGTAACGTGTGAACGAGTATATAGATAAACGCATGCTTTCTTGTGTTTGTTGAATGTAATGTTTGAACAGGTATATAAATACACACATGCTTTCCTGTACTTGTTGAATGTAACGTGTGAACGGGCATATAGATAAACGCATGCTTTCTTGTACTTGTTTAATGTAATGTTTGAACGGGTATACAAATACACGCATGCTTTCTTGTACTTGTTTAATGTAACGTTTGAACGGGTAACTAGATAAATGCATGCTTTCTTGTTCTTGTTGAATGTAACGTGTGAACGGGTATATAGAAAAACGCATGCTTTCTTGTACTTGTTGAATGTAACGTGTGAACGGGTATATAGATAAACGCATACTGTCTTGTGGTTGTTGAATGTAACGTTTGAACGGGTGTATAAATAAGCGCATGTTTTCTTGTTCTTGTTGAATGTAACGTTTGAACGGGTATATAAATACACACATGCTTTCTTGTGCTTGTTGAATGTAACGTTTGAACGGGTGTATAAATAAACACATGTTTTCTTGTGCTTGTTGAATGTAACGTTTGAACGGGTATATAGATAAACACATGTTTTCTTGTGCTTGTTGAATGTAACGTTTTAACGGTTATACAGATAAACATATGTTTTCTTGTGCTTGTTGAATGTAACTTTTGAACGGGTATATAAATACACACATGCTTTCTTGTACTTGTTGAATGTAACGTGCGAACGGTTATATAGATAAACGCATGCTTTCTTGTGCTTGTTGAATGTAACGTTTGAACAGGTGTATAGATAAACACATCTTTTCTTGGGCTTGTTGAATGTAATGTTTGAACGGGTATATAAATACACACATACGTTCTTGTATTGATTTTAATGCCTGTCGTGCCCAGATCGCCCACTCCATTGAAGATTTTAGTATAAAATGGTGTCGTAGAGAACATGCGGACCCAAACTCGCTTTCTACTTGGAAAAAGTCTATTCTTAAAATTATTGATACACGTATTAACTTTTATAATGCTAACCCCTATTTACTACCTCCGAGACCTAGGTTTTCCTTTCGTAATCTAAAATCGGGAATTCAGGAATTTCATTATAAATTTGTTTTAGTTCCTGCAGATAAAGCAGCTAATAATGTAATTATTGTTTGACGCCTACATTACGTCAATGTTTTATCTCTGGAACTCGGCAGTACTAATTCGTATACTCCAGTTAATTCTACTGAGGATGATGTTGTTTCCGCACATATCACTCGGTGCACTACTTTCAAGGCTGGTGTAAACGATAAGCAAAATAAACTGCCTACCATGTACTGGATTCCTAAATTACATAAAAATCCGTATAAGGCTCGCTTTATTTCTAATTCTAGTGCCTGCACCACAACAAACATCTCCAAACTTTTAACTTCTTGTCTTACTGCCGTTAAAGATCACGTTAAACTATATTGTGATAAAACTTATGAAAACTCTGGGATTAATTTATTTTGGTCTAAAAAAAAATCAGGAGACGTTCTTGATAAAATTTTAAATAAAGGTCAAGTTTCATCAATAAGTACTTATGACTTCTCGACACTATATACAACCTTACCACACCATCTTATTAAAGACAAGCTAATTTCTCTTATACAAAAAACATTCGGTAGAGAAAATACTACATTTTTGACATGTAATAATATTAAAGCGTTTTTCACTAACGGCAGTTTAGACAATTATACTATGTGGACTTGCTATGAAGTTTGTGAAGCACTCATCTTCCTATTAGATAATTTTTTCGTCAGGTATGGTACCACCGTTTATAAACAAATTGTTGGTATCCCTATGGGTACGAACTGTGCACCACTTGTCGCAGATTTGTTTTTATTTTGCTGTGAAAGGGATTTCATGTTGAGTCTTTCACCAGATACCCAGGCAGATGTTATTGAAGCTTTTAATGACACCTCTCGGTAGCTGGATGATATACTGAACATTGACAACCCTTTCTTTCAAACTATAGTTCATAATAATTATCCTAAAGAACTTCGGCTTAATAAAGAAAATATATCTGATAATAACGCTTCTTTTCTTGATTTAGATCTCTCGATTGAAAATGGTAAAATAATTAGCAAAATCTATGACAAGAGAGATGATTTTAATTTTGACATTGTTAATTATCCCCACTTGGAGATGGATGGGGATGTTCCCCGAGCAACTTCTTATGGGGTTTATCTGTCTCAACTTATTCGTTTTTCTAGAGCTTGTACTCGAGTTGAGGACTTTAATATTCGTAATCTTTGTATAACTAAAAAGTTACTCAATCAGGGTTACCGTTACCATAAACTTCGTAAAACCTTTGCAAAATTTTATTATCGTAACCCTGATCTTCTTTCCAAATATAAATGTAATTTAAGGACTCTTCTGCGACAAGGACTATCACAACCTGACTTCTATGGGGATGTAATTTATAAACTTCGTAAGATTCTTGGTCATGATCACTTTCATACTATCTTTGTTAAACTTGTTAAAAGTTTATCAAAAGAGGTTATGACCCTATCATTTTGCAACGTACTGCATGCTTGGTGGTGGACCCTTTTACAGTTCGCCACTATGCTTTCCTCTTTAATTGTACGATGACCGGACAGGCTGTGGACCCTATGATGACGCCTACCTAAAACCCATTGGGACGGTGGCGTTTGATGTTTGTCCATGATCTTTCTTGTCGTGCCCTTAATGGTGTATTCTCTTACTGCTCTGGCTTCTGCCAAGTCATTGAGTACCTTCATTGTGGCTTTCTAGGCTATTGTTTTTTTGTATTATATTTATACGAGCATATTTGTGTTTTACTTATATTGCCTATTGATGCTGCCTTGTTGGTTAGAGATTAGATCATGCCGGGGATTTCTTTATTTACACTGTCCTGTTTTAATGGGATGGCAGTAGGGTAAGTGTGAGGTTTGGTGCACCCTAGAACCGGTTTAAACCCTCAGTGGCCTACTTTGCCACTGACCGTTCCAAGGCAGTAGCCCTATTGTCAACCCTTTTGTGTTTGTGATGTCGTTTGTATTTTTTATTAAATTTGCCTTTTTGTTTGTCTGTTTGCGTGTTTGTTTTTGTGTTTTGTGGTTGACTGTCGTCCTTGAATGCTTCTTTCCCTGTTCGATATTTTCATCCTTCTTGTACTTGTTGAATGTAACGTTTGAACGGGTATATAGATAAACACATGCTTTCTTGTACTTGTTGAATGTAACGTGTGAACGAGTATATAGATAAACGCATGCTTTCTTGTGTTTGTTGAATGTAATGTTTGAACAGGTATATAAATACACACATGCTTTCCTGTACTTGTTGAATGTAACGTGTGAACGGGCATATAGATAAACGCATGCTTTCTTGTACTTGTTTAATGTCATGTTTGAACGGGTATACAAATACACGCATGCTTTCTTGTACTTGTTTAATGTAACGTTTGAACGGGTAACTAGATAAATGCATGCTTTCTTGTTCTTGTTGAATGTAACGTGTGAACGGGTATATAGAAAAACGCATGCTTTATTGTGCTTGTTGAATGTAACGTGTGAACGGGTATATAGATAAACACATG
Organism: Cyrtodaria siliqua; assembly: GCA_037043455.1. Taxonomy (NCBI): domain Eukaryota; kingdom Metazoa; phylum Mollusca; class Bivalvia; order Adapedonta; family Hiatellidae; genus Cyrtodaria; species Cyrtodaria siliqua. Next base: position 149,046 of record JAWPHD010005946.1, read on the forward strand.
TTTTCTTGTGCTTGTTAAATGTAACGTGTGAACGGGTATATAGATAAACGGATGCTTTCTTGTACTTGTTGAATGTAACGTGTGAACGGGTATATAGATAAACGCATGCTTTCTTGTGCTTGTTGAATGTAACGTGTGAACGGGTATATAGATAAACGCATGCTTTCTTGAGCTTGTTGAATGTAACGTGTGAACGGGTTTATAGATAAACACATGCTTTCTTGTGCTTGTTGAATGTAACGTGTGAACGGGTATATAGATAAACGCATGCTTTCTTGTGCTTGTTGAATGTAACGTGTGAACGGGTTTATAGATAAACACGTGCTTTCTTGTGCTTGTTGAAAGTAACGTGTAAACGGGTATATAGATAAACACATGCTTTCTTGTGCTTGTTGAATGTAACGGGTGAACGGGTATATAGATAAACACATGGTTTCTTGTGCTTGTTGAATGTAACGTGTGAACGGGTATATAGATAAACGCATGCTTACTTGTGCTTGTTGAATGTAACGTGTGAACGGGTTTATAGATAAACACGTGCTTTCTTGTGCTTGTTGAAAGTAACGTGTAAACGGGTATATAGATAAACACATGCTTTCTTGTGCTTGTTGAATGTAACGGGTGAACGGGTATATAGATAAACACATGGTTTATTGTGCTTGTTGAATGTAACGTGTGAACGGGTATATAGATAAACACATGCTTTCTTGTGCTTGTTGAATATAGTGTTTGAGTTGGTTATACAGATAGATAAATATTTCATGTAATTGTTGAATATACAAAAGATGAATATAGATAAACAAATATTTCCACGTGATGGTTGAATGTAATGTATGAGCGGGTACGTAGATAAGAAAATGTTTCCATGTGCGTGTTGAATATAGTATTTGAGAAGGTATATAGATAAACAAACGTTTACATGAGCTTTTAGAATTTGATGTTTGGACGAGTGTATAGATAAACATATTTCTATGTTATTGTTCAATATATAGTATTTGAGCGGTTATATAGATAAACAAATGTTTCCATTTACATTCACATATAGCCCTTTATTGCACCTCGCAAAAAATCCTAGGAATTTCATTGGATTAGAGCGGTCACATGGTGACCCTCTATTATTCTATAGTGGGTCAGTATGTTTTATAGAGGGTCACTAAAACAATATGGACTACAATTCCAATTCAAAGTTTAAATCATTTGCAAATAGTTCTTTAATGCATTAGGGACAAACATCATAAGTAAATTAATAATGTTTTTAAACTGACGCTGTCGTGACGTCAACGTCATGACGTCAAATTGCGCGAACGTCTCAATGACGTTGACGCTCCATTAAAATGGGTTAAATATCGGTGTTTGCCTTTTAAAAAAAAGGTGCTCGATGCAATAAAACAGTTAGTGGGTTTGTTACTGACCCCTACAGAAATATATGGGGTCAGTTAGATAGGGGGACTCGGCTATTGCCTTGCCTCCTATAAATCTTACTGACCCCACATAATTCTGTAGACCGTCAGAAATAAACCCAATAACTAATAATATGCACATAGTGATTCAAAAATCGAGTACACCAAATTACGAGTACAATACAAATTCAGTTAGGGTGGAGGGAATTATTTATTAAGGATTACATAAGTTGGTTTACAATAACATTTACCTAAGCATATTATTTACACCCCACTGCTCGTTATTGGTAATCGCGTTTTATAAGCGCGATCCGAACTTCTAATACGATTACATGGGTTCGGCTATTTGTTATATTCTAATTCACGGTCGCGTGAAATTATTTTATTGGCGTGATAATAACTCTTTGTCGAATTTAGCAATTTACTATCCGTTAAAGGGACACACTGCAGTATTTTCTTCTTCTTTCAAGCTCGGGGCGATAGTTTTTCTACCTGAATTGCTTTTTTTGATTTACAAGTCATTTATAATTATTCGAATACTTAAAAGTGTTAGTGTATCACTAACTGTGTATAATATTGCACTAACTGTTTATAATATTGCACCAATAAGTATATATTATTACCCTCCTTTTCCATAGCAAAATGCATATTCGTTTGAAAGGCAGATTTGAGGGCGAATATGCGGTCTGGTATTATATTGAACTAAACATTTAACCCATAACCCGCTGCATATATATAATGGACTGCTCTTTCTTTGAATTAAGACCATTCCATTTATGTGACAAAGCTCTGCCGAGGTTCTGATTAAAACGTTGGAATTCCCTGTCTGAACCGAATACCCATGATAGATTCCTATTCTTGCATATCAGAGACATGTTGTGGGTTGACGTTGCCAGCTACTAACGTTTTACAGGTTTTCCTGCATACCGGATGTTGTGCGCGCGTGAATTTGATCTCGATCCTAGGGTGAGATGGAAATATTTAGCCCCGGTAAAATGACGGATATCCTTATCGGGTATGCAAGAAAACTCCCCGCACTCTCCGACAATGTTTCTGAAAACATCATACAATGCATAAACAACCGCCGTATTTCAGGTGTTTTAATAAGCGCCCGTGCACGCCGTTACATTCATCAAAGAGATGGATAGCACGCCGATCTAGTCATTGTTTGTAAGGACTGTATATATTCCGAAATGTACCAATGTTTTCCTTTGAAATATCTCGCTCTCGATCCGTATTTGTTTATGCAGGCATTGCATGATGTCTTCAGAAACCTCGGCTGCAAAGTGCCGGATAATTACCGCACCGGCTCACTCGATGGTTAATTTAGTAATATAAGCACATAACGGCATGCCTACATACATGTTTTGTACTATTTTAGATGTTTTACAAGAGTAAAACTAAAACATTAAAATTAATCTAGCAGGCTGGCTATATACACAACATTTTTGAATAATGCATATTTTTGCGCTTTTTTTTATTGCTTTTGTTTATTTTATTATTTTTTTTTAAATAAAATCATTTCTTCTCATCTCTTGCAAATACTTTAAAATCTAATAGCGCTCTAGCATATTTTTGCCGAAAAATTCAACGGTTCGGTCCACATTGCCATCGAGTGATAAGGTAATGTGTAATTAGGCGCGTATAGTTTATTTTACTTCAAAATAACGTCAAATGATGTCACTTCCGTTTATTTGACCTTGCAAAAAGCGGGTAATCAGTCCAGGACGTAATATGGATAGCCCAACCATATCGGGTGGTAGAAATACGTTTGTGGTGGTAGAATAACATCATAGTTTAACGATAATATTTTTCAACGTGTAAGCATGATGAAGAAAACGTGAAAACTCCAAACCGTACTCCCTTTTATCCATACTCCCTTTTATCCATACTCCCTTTTATTTAACCCTTAACCCGCTACAAATATATAATGGACTGTTCTTTCTTTGAATTAAGACCATTCCATTTATGTTTTGGGGGAAATGACAGATCAGCAGCCGGACATTGTAAACAATGGACGTAAAGGCTATTAATGTATGTGTATTTAACACACTAAAACCATTTTTTTTTTAAAAATTGTAAAAACATATTTTTCTATTTTTTCATGCAGCAGATTTTTGCATTGAAAATGCCCTATCAAAACTTTCGCATGTGCTATTTGTATTTCTTAACCTATTTTGAAAATAATTGTATTTTTATTTACCACCAAAAATGTCTGTTTTAATGATACAATGTAGCTACCAGTTGAAATTTTGTCTGAAAACCCTTTGGCTAAATCAAGCATTCCAAACAATAGATCTATATACAGACAGGTTTAAGGTTAAACTAGTATAATAGTATAGGCCTACCGGACTTATAAATTGAGGTGCTATTGTAATGTTGATAAATACTTCACGAGTGTCGAGTGTCCCTTTAAACTGTAGGTTACTTGTGTTTATGACGTTGTAAACGTTAAGGACAAGTGCAATTTCAGTTCTAAGTCGACAACCGAGATAAAAAATGTAAGAGTTGGCGTTAAAATCACACGTCATGTTTTCCGCTTGCTGCAAGAGCTGTTAGATTGCCTACATGTTTCGAAGTAGTTTCTTAGCAACAACACCTTGCATTAATTGAAATCAGATATTGAGACTGAACAGTGTACTTTACTAATTATTTGTCAATGGAATATTTTGTAAACTGTTACATAAACTGGTATTTACAATGGGCACCAATTAGGGCTGTATGAGAAACATAATA